>CM046311.1:38173376-38417811 GCA_025267735.1 Mactra quadrangularis | reverse complement strand
CTTCCAAACCCCATTGGTATCCGCTAGTGTCAGCCTGGGCCGCTCACTCGTTCACCTTTAACTTAACCCTAAGGTTACCTGGCTAAGGAATTTAACAAGTTTCGTATTCAACTCATTGACAACTTAGAGAGCTTTGAGATGTGTTCAACATTACATATATATAGTGACATAATTACCTTTATGGTGTTTATGATGGGAGCAATTTATGGTGTAGTATGTGTTTCTAATTGTTCTATTGAACAACATCGATGCTTTCTATTATTTTTTAAAGTTCTATAATCTATTAATCTAAAGATGTTAACATGTACTCTTAAATAAAATCATATACTAACTAATCTAAAACTCTCTAAGACTCTGTGCCTGTATATTAACGTGGGTGGCGCTTAACTCAAATCTACATGACCATTGGTCACGTAGTTAAATACACTACAATTATTAGCCAGGTAAGGAGTAAAAATTGGCAATTCACATCAGGCTATAGTGGGGCAAAGACAATGCTACCTGGTGTCAATGTTTACAGGCAACCCGGATGGGAAGCGCAGGGATTTTGAAACTAGTGTCATGAAGAGAGCATGAGTTCGAATCTTAACCAGGCGGTTGCACGCATACATGAAGATTTGACAATAGTGCCATCCAATTTGTCATCCAAATATTATATATAAGTATATGGAGAAGTTGCCGGTTTTGTTGAAGAGAAGTTAGGTACAGGTTATAGACAGGGATCCATGAAAGCTATGTTAGGTGCACTGGTGCCGTTAAGTACTCTAAATTGTGTTGACACGGCGTTAAACCCAGATCAAACAAGAAATACTTTTAAAACATATTCGGCGCATTTCAGGGTTATTTTTGTCTGAAGACTCGCATATTCACCGTTCAGTCATACCACCAAGAGCGTACAACGACGAACGTATAATCGACTTCCTGCTTCAAGCCCCGCCTTCATGCGTATAGAACCAATGCGCAATAAGAAATTTAAATCTCATGCTAAATGTATAATTTTTTATAGAATATAGTATAAATAAGCGATACGAGTGTAATCAAGGAGGAGTCGATCATAACCATAAACGTGCTTTTAACATAAAGAACGGATTTTTTAAAATTTAACATCGACTGCCTTTATTAAAAATCGTCAATCACATAAGAGACGCCATGGAGAGAGGTTGTGTTTGGCTTATCTTCTTAGGAGCGATAATTTGCGTCGATGCTTTATTCAAACCAGCGGTAAGGTATTTTTTATTCATTAGTATTAAATTAAATTCGTCTTAATTCACGTTTGAGGAACATATATCGAACATATATCAGTTTGTCATATAATTTTTCTCTACTTTAGAAACAAACTCTCTTGTAGTTGAATCATTGAGGTAGTGCATTCGGTTTATTTTTTTTATTCAAAAATGATTTTAGTATTATGAGAATAAATTACTAAATGTATATTTTTTGTGAAATCTGCCATTTTCAGTAAATGAATATTCAACTTTCATTCACTGGCGGCCGGCACGGTTTCGAATCAAAATTCATCTTTTCCCTTTTGTAATTGCACCTCAAAGGTGCGTATCACAATTCGCCCACTCAAGCACCTGCTTCGAAATATTTTTAGGATATTGAACGATTGCAAGCACCCGATGTAACATACAAGGTGTATACGATAAAATTGAATGTACCAAAAATGCATCATCGAACGATATTGAAAGAATTTTGTTTCATTTGTTGACTATTTATACAAATATTATTTGAAGTTATTGATTTTACGACTATCAAAATTTCATTTTGCCATTGCCTACTGCATTTCGTCTACAGGTATATTTCACACAAAGTTCTTAATTTCGTGTTTCAGTCATAATGGATTTTTACTACCATTTATTTATAATTCCACATCAATGAATTCAGTATATTCATACGCTCTGATAAGTCGCACCATAATTGTCCTTCATTCATTGTTAAATTGTTCACAACAATTGTTAAAAATTAGTTGCACTATGATTGTTTTTGAAAGAAATATGAAAAGAGGAAATTTATAGACAGATCGAGTTTTGAATGTTATGGAACTATTTGTTGGCTAGTGGAGAAATAGACTACTAACTCTCCGCTAAGAAATTGATTGTCGGTAATAGACTCAACTCGCACATAGCCAGTTTTTGACATTTACTGCAATAGCAATTCAGGTCTTAGTGAGCGACATATTTTGAAACGCATAAAAATGGGGCGGTCGTAGACATTCGACGGTCATGCGCAGGTAGATTCAGCACAGTGGTAGGTTGTTAGGTTAAATTAATACCAACGCGTGAATGAAAAGTCCCCTTGATAGCAATATCTGACATTATCAAGCAGTCGTGTTGTTTACTCATAATACATAAAATATCCATGTAAATTTCGTTTAAACAGTTTTAATAAGAAACAGACATTCTTCGCTAACATATTAATAACAAGTTATGTAACTGCTGACCCGTTTCTGTTATTGTAACACCTGTATACAGTAACACAAATGCGCTAAAAATATACACACAACTTTCCAGTGTCTAAAAATAGATCCCATACATGTGTACTGATTGAGCGCAGGCTGGATCCCTGGGCTCTTTTATGGAATACATTTTGAATATGTATATGCATGCGGAACTTTTCGGCTGTTACTGCCTAATTACTGTCTAACGCGCTTTCCTCAGATAACCATGAGGGCCGCCATTGAACATTTACATCAAAATCTTGATATTCCTTACAAACTAACGGAAGTTGATTGGTCATTCGTGAAAGACGTGATTTAATCGACAATCTGTTATTTGATAGATTACAGTTGTTTATAACTGAAGAATCGATCGGATTTTCTTAATAAACCAAATCAGTGAAGTCGTTATATATTCGGACAAAAAATGTCTGTTGTGACTGAACAGGGATTTCGGACAAAACGTTTATGAAGATAAGACTAAAACACGTACGTCTTCGTTGTGTAATCATACAGATGGATCAAAGACAATGCTAAATACCATGCTTTCGGTTTGTGAATTTTTCACAAAATTGTTATATCTGACAAGTTTTTGTAAATATTTATACATTGTATATAATGGGCTCTGATGATGTCTTTGTGTGCGGAATAATCCGGCTGTTACTGCCTAATTACTGTCTAACTCACTGTTCTTATGGGGACCGTCATTGACGTCAATGGAGGTTAGACTAAAACATGTACGTACTTTTGTGACAATACAGCTTGACATGGAGATTTGACTATTAGGTTAACGAATGTTATATCTGGCGTGGTTTTGCAAACGTTTCATTTATTGAGCATTTATAAATACATATATACATTATGTAATAAAGAAGTTTCTCAAAAATATAATTATAAATACGCAGCTGCAAAAGTCTTGTCCACTCAATGCATGTGCATTGTTTTCCAATAATGTTTAAATTCGTGAAGTAAATTTTGTGTTATCGAAAACAACTATGTTCTTGCGACAATATGTGAATACTTTTTGGGAGGATTTGCTGAAAATTAAACGAAATATCGATGTCTTAGGGTAGCGTTTGAAAAGTTACACATGTACTGATTGAAAACATCCGCCATCGCAAGTGCGCTTGATCGTTAAATTTTTTAGTCTGTGATAGCCTCTCTAAGTTTTTCAGCTGTTGTCAACTCGCGCCTCCGTTTGCTGCGTTTAATGTAATCCCATAATTGCACAATTGGTGTCAAATCTGGCGATAACGCTAACGAAGGAAGGGCATTGAAACCGTTAGTTTCCAAAAAGGCTCGGGGTAACCTTGTAGCATGTGGCCGAGCGTTATTTTGTTGCAGAATATTCCCAGGGTGTTGTTGCATGATTGGCAACACAACAGGTCGAAGGACGTTATCATTATAACGTTGCGCTGTTAACCCGTTTCCACGTTCTCCACCAAAAAAAAAAAAGTTTTTGCGCTTGATGTTATGCCTGCCAAAACCAGTGTGCTTGGTCCACCCACCTGTTACATTCTGTGACGCATGCGTCTGCAAAACGCTCGCCAATGCGACGATATACGTTGTTACGACGGTCGTTGGAAACGACGTTAAATTTGCATTCGTTTGTAAACAAAACATGATTCTATCTAACTAACCTCCAACGTCTGTGCAAAAAAGCCATCGGAGACGTTCATTGCGATGGTGATGTCTCAATCTCGCACCAAAAAAAACCACAACCGGACAAAAATCTTGGCCGATTGGGTTTTTAATGATTTCTCAAAAACTACCGTAGTTACACACCGCTTCGTTTGTTTAGCATGGGTTGATATATTTCGGAACCACCTTTTAAAAACAAAATATTTCACTTGAGCGAGTTGTTCTCCTTTACAAAGGGAGTTGATATTTAGATTTACACACCGCTTCCTTTGTTTAACATGTATAGGATAGAGCATGAGTAGCAGTTTGATATGGGATTTATCAACGAGCGAAGCGAGTTGATAAATCTCATATCAAACTGCTACGAGTACTCTATCCGACTTAGACAACGGGTAGGAAATTGTATGTTTATAATGTCCATTTTCATTTATTTTGTCACGTATTTATACTACTGTCACCTTAAAGCCATATAAAACACAGAGAAATATGGTTGACCTTAATCTAAAGCGTACGATATTTGTGTCGTGAATTTCGTGCGACAGCTATATAAGTAAAACTCATGATTGTGTTATTCATGGATATAAATATTTGTGCCCGTGTACATGTCGGCAGTTTAACAATGAATAAAAATCATTTTTGGTAAATAATTACAGGGGTGAGTCGTCTTAGGAATAATTCTCTATCGCAGAACTAAAAAATGTTTTGGTTAACCAAGAGTGTTATAAGGCTGTAAGTACATGTTATTGTTTTACGAATTTCATCATTTTCTGCATTGTTATACCTAATAAACATGCGAATATTCAATTTAGACAATATTTCTCAAATATAGTCAGTTTCATATGTAATCAAGGGAGTGGATAGATGTGAATTGCATTGGGTTACATAATACTGGTCGTTCTATTATGTAGAAACAAGTGGACCTTTGAATCAACCCCTACCAATATTTTTTCACCCGCTTAAAACCATCAAGACGATTGTCCTGAACAAAAATGGTAGAAAATCTCAATTACATTGTTAAATACATTATGTTTTATAAATATTTGTGCATGATGACGCCTAAACGTTCGTTTTGTTAAAAGTATGAAGTATCCAAAATACAATTGATCGAAAAGCTTTTTGTCTTAAATATAGATCTTGGTTTTCTTTAAAATAAAATAACATGTTGTATTAACTTGATCGGATGAATTCAATAGAATCATTCGTTTGCAGTAGTTTTAGACTTATAAAAATGCGCTTCCTTGTCTCCCGGTATAAGCAATAAGGACAGTTAATTTCTCAAAATTTCGGTTAGCTTTCAAATAAATTTCCGGTTCCCAGTCGTACTTTGACAGGTAAAAGATCGTCAGGCAAAGCATGATAATGGCCGCGCTCTATTAATGAATTAGGTATTGGATAATAGGGTTTTCATATGAACATTACACTCCCTACACAGGCTTAAATCTAAAGAATTATTGTAGAAGAATTACAGTGGATACCTTTTTTAGTAGTTCGGTTACATTTATGATAAATAAAGTTTCCGAAATTCTAACGAGACTGAATTGTGTTCACTTCGAGACATGGTTTTTTATTAATTGATCGCCATGTATACGAGCAATCAGTAAATCGACTTTGAATTTCTTATACAGTACCGAATTCCTACTAAAGTTACTATTGTCAGCAAATGATCATGCAGATAAAGAAAACGTATACGATAATTTTGTTATTAATTTTGTTTTTATCTTAATAAAAACTGGGAGTGCAGCCATGATCGTGCTTGCCTGACTTGATAACGATAGTGGTAAGGGGCAGGTAATCCAGACTAAATACAAATAAGCTTATTGAAGCATTTCAGTTGATTGTATTAAACTGATTATGGGGCGGATCTAGACTTTAAACAAGGGGTTGTACTATTTAATGACATTCTAATGAAATAAGATCATAATTAGACTTTTCCAATGTTCGTGGCCGCTTGTATATGAACTATAACATTTCATTTTGTTCTTCGTGTGCACCCCACTTAAAAAAGTCTGGATCCACCCCATACTTTCAGTCAATGTTTTCTCGAGTTTAACGCACGGAGAAAACGATCTGATAATATCAAACACTTTACCGTGTGTTATGGGATTTATCAAACACTTTTTAAGCGATTTTATTGGCTGAGAGGGGGTCACCGTTGTCTAAGGGTTACAGACACAACTTATCATAAATTTTGACACATGTATTGCATGCTTTTTCGTGGCTAGATATAACGGTAGAATTTCAGTATGTCACGGTGAATGGATACAATTGTTGAGGTCCTGCAATGAGTGCATGAACCTAGTTCAAATGTAGCGTTTATATAAAGGAATCTTTGTATCAAACAGCAAAAGAACTGACATGTCCCAAATGGACTACATTTTTGATGTTTTGAGTTTAAGTTAGAATCTTTGATACAACTGAAGTGATTAAAGTATGTCGACACAAATGGCGAGACATCGGATGCCGACACCTGGGTGACAGTTATAAGCTCTCATTCTCTTTGAAAAGCCGGACTCAATGTTCTGTTTTCCCGAGTTGTATATACCACCACCATATGTGACCCATACGAGTCGTATATTGACGATAAAGAGGATTTGGTACACAAAGGCACTTGGTCACTCACAATACTTCTGTGAAAGTTTGGTTGAAATCCATTGACAATTATTGTAAAATGGAATTGTGAATAGAAAAATACTCTACACATGTCTTATCTTTGATCAGCTATGAAGAGAATGTCGTCTGCTAAATTAAATTTTGTCTGCTAAATTTAATATTTTTCCATTGTTTAAATGGTGGACATATTGCCTAAATGACAAACAGTTTGGAACCAGAAGCCGCAAAAACACTTTACTTGCTCAATTCTGTCAGAAATATACATAAATCGATAATAGTAACATTATCAATATACCTATGCGTGGGCCTCAATTTATTTCACTTGCTAGCAAACACGAAAAAGTCATGAAACGTGTGATACTTGAAATTTTCACCACTTTTATGATGTAACCACTATACTACAATTTTCCTTTGATGTCCAAGATTTATAAGTTGTGTCTTTAAAATATTTCGGAATCACCTGGTAAAACAAAAGATTTGACGAGAGCGAGTTGTTCTTTTTCACTTGAGCGAGTTGATATTTAGATATCAACCCGGCCACGTGAAAAAGTAAAACCTGCCCTCGTGAAATTTTAAGTCGTGTATTCAATGGAGCGCAGTCTTCGTGTTAATTTAGAATTTAAAATAAACACGAGCTGCTTAATTTTGAAAGATCGTCTTTACTAACAAAACTTATTGTATTTTCATGAAACGTTTATTACAAAACTTAAGGACTATGTAATAGTTGAAATTACAGAAAGGTACCTTTGAGTACCGGCCCTCAAAAAGTTGGTTAAGGTAAATGCAGTGCTAAAATATCATAATGTTTAATCATCCCTCTTGCCTGAAATATTTTGGACCAGGCAATATTATCGTAGGTACTTCACATCACCTGTGAATACAGAAATAAATACGTTATTTTCTGTGCAAGTTTCCTTGTATTCTAGCGAACAATTTCAGAATACATAAATTATGTAGATATTGAATGCACTAATCTTACTCTAGATGCACTGAGGCTTATATTTTCTACATCTGTGACTGAATTTACATATATGAACAAACAACCAAGTGGGCTCTGTAATCAAAATTTAGGCGTCCATTTTGTGTGTATTAATAACTTATTCATTACACATCTTTGCGGAAGCCAGGGGCTAATCACAAAAACGTGTGTACATACGCGAACTGAACTTCTATCTAAAGATTGCAAGATTTCGATGAAATGTCTTGAGAATGGTTTATCTTTATGAAGTTATTACTATATATGTCTGTAGATTTGATGATTTATTGTTTTAAGGTATTTATTTGACGCCACGTGGGAACTTTTTGTGCCTAATTACTTTATTATGACATCCATCGGTTCCGTCTTAAATTGGTCGATGTTTTGTTAGCAGATGACCATTTATTGTGTCATACCACCTTTGTTTAAATTGGCCGTGTATTAAAAAATCATGAGTATGGTGGCTCGGTATAGCCCTCGTGCATTTTATTCGAGAGCTTCTAATCTCCGTTTTTGAAATTGTTCGTTGAAATTTGTGGAACATATTGTATTCTTTAAATGTTTTGCAGTTTATAATGTATTGTTGACAACAAATCATGTGACCAAAATTTGAGGGCTTCACCACTTGTCGTTGACTTAAGTCAGATCGTTTTGTAGCAAAGATTTAAGTTTCGAGTGCGTCTTTGAACTCCCTCTTCGTAAACGTAAGATCAACGTAAGTAAGTAATTTCGGAAATTTTGCTATCTTACGTAAGATTTTTATGAAACAGTCCCAGTTCTTTATCAGCCCTGCGTTCAGTAAGCATTTAACGTTAGTCAATCACCGTTACCGTTACGAACGGTTAATTGAACGATCCGTTGAAGCGCGAACGTTTAAAATTAAAAAGATAGCGGACAAGAGAATCTTTACTTCAATTAGAAGAATTCGGAGAGGAGGAATTGTTTTCTTGTTTACTTGTTTTTTTTGTGTAAAATTGATCTAAATCAACGGGAGTAACACCGCCGACTTCGTTGTAATGGCAGTTACTAATTTGCACAATATACTGGAACTATTTTGTTTCAGGTTGTTTCATACTCGCGTACTATATACTTAAACCGTTTGCTGTTTGCCAGAAACATTTTTCCGATAACAGGCCGTTCAATAATGACATTAGTGAATTATACCTATTTTATGTGTGTACCTTTCATTACCTGTGTCCATTATTGGACACCGTACTTTTTGTTTGTACTACTTCTTTTGTGTAAAGTTGTATTTTGGACATGTTGAAAATTATTAATTTTAGTATATAGAGATATTTTATTTTACTGATTTCAGACAATTAATTTGTATTTTTAACTCTTAGTGCATCTGCAGGGGGGTGTACACAATCTGACTGGAAGATTTTATTTTAACTGTTTTCACTGTACTTCATGTAAACTTGCACAAAAGTTAACATGTTTAAACTCACTTTTTTCATAAAAAATAAATATTACTAAACCACTTTTTATATATTTTTCTATTAAACTTACTTATTTATTTCATTAGGATTAAAATGAAAACTGAAATTTATGAAAATTATTTGTAAATTTCAATTATTGCAATTACACCTATTTTCAAGTCATGAAGGACATTCGTAAATTACATAGTCCTTAAATATCTTCGGATATATGTACAGAACTTAAGATTTATTCGAAAGAAATGAAAATGAATATGTTGTATTTATTCATGTAATGATTTAATAGCGACGTTAACCACCTACAATATACTTCCTATTCTGGCTCATTGACTTACAATTTTACTGCCAAATTACATGTTTTTTGTAAATATGATCAAGAATAAGTAAATATGTAAGATAACTGTCCATAAATATTTCCAATGTAAGGCGTAAAATTGCGTAATTTACCGAAAATGAGAAGATGGCATTGAACATAACATCATGAATAAAAATTAAACAATACAATGAATCAAAAAACTTATTCATGCATTTATTGTTAATTAACAATATTATTTACCGTCGCGGATGCTAAAATATGTGATCAAATCATGCTAGTTATCTGTTAATTAACAGTTTCAAATCCTCAACATGCTCGTAAGAGAAAAAAGATGCACTCGAAACAATTTGTTTGTAAAATGTAGTCCACGCCCAATTTATGTACATGCGTAACTAATCACTTGAATCGTTGTGTAAGTCGGATATTAACCTCATGCTATGGTTTTCTGTGTTAAAACAACCTGGCCTTGGACTTCGCAAAATCCTCAAACGCTTCGCGTTTTCGGATTTTCACGAGAAGTCCGTGGCCAGGTTGTTCTAACTCAGAAAACCCTCGCACTCAGTTAATATCCTTTACATCAACCCAGCCATGTGAAAAAGAATTCGTGTAATAAAGGAACGCAGTCTACGTGTAAATTTAGAATTTAGAATAAACACGAACTGTTCAATTTTGATATATTGTCTTCAATACAAAACTTCTTGTATTTCCATCAAATGTTTATTACAAAACTTAAATCATTTCGAAAATATATACAAAACTTTGGATTTCTTCAAAAGTTATGAAATATGAATAATGTTGTATGCATTTATATAATGATGTTAAAAGCGATGTTAACCACCTAAAATACTTCGAATTCCAGCTCATGGACTCAAGATATAACTACCAAATTAGATGTCATCTAGAATAATTTATGTAAATTAAGACTGCTCATGACTATGTACACGTAAGGCGTAAAAATGCGTAATTTACCGAAAATGAGATAATGACATTTAATAAGAACACAGTACCAGCCTGAATAAAAATTAAAACATAAATGAATCCAGAAACTTATTTATGCATTTATTGTTAATACAGTAAATTAACAAATATCATATACCGTCGCGGATTCTAAAACGTGTATTCAAAACTACGCTCGTTATCTGATAATTAATAGCATCAAATCCACTGAAGCGCTCGTGAGAGAAAAGGCAGCATCCAAGTCGAATTCGTATGCAAAAATGTAGTCCATGCCCGGTCCGGGTACATGCGTAAATAATCACTCAAATCGTTATGTAAGTCGGATATTAACCTCGTGCTACGGATTTTCTGTGTTAAAAAACATGGCCTCAAATCCTCAAACGGTTCGCGTTTTCGATTTTTCACGAGAAGTCAGCGGCCAGGTTGTTCTAACTCAGAAAATCCTTGCACTCAGTTAATATTCTTTACGTACTAATCAAGCTCCAATCTCGATAAAAATACAATCAAAGATGATGGATCTGACACTGACAGCATTCGGAACTACCCCGGCAATGTTTTACGCAGATAAAAATATATCTTTGTAGATTATCGCCGAGGTTGTTCGGATTGCACTGACAGCAGAGCCTTCGCATGTTGACACCTTTAGGGTTTGTGGAACATCCTCGGAAGAACCCCAAGGAAACCCATAACAACTATGACACCCCTAAATAAAGCGTAGAAAACTCTTTAAATCCCAGGATTAACTATAGATACGCATTAAATTGAAATAGTTAATTTTTGTAATTATATGTAGTATGTTGAAAAGGATGAAGATGAAATATAGTCATATTAAATAGTAAGCCAAATCAAGGTGTTTTATCATCATCAATATTATGATTAAGATTGTATGCTTAACCAGAATCATGATTTCATAAATAAAATACTTTTTTTAAAAGACATTTGTTGATAGTTTTCGAATTGTAGTTATAACTTAAAACTTTCTTGCAAAAATTATAAAATACGATCATTAAACGCTTTCTCCAAATTTTATGTAACTATAAACGATAAACCGAAATGTATACATTTGTATGCTGATACTTTCACAAAAAAATTTACAACGGGTACTTCCTTTTTGAAGCGGGTATAAACGTTAAGTATATCCATACTGAAGTATGCATACGTAATATGTAATAGTATACTTTGACGATAGCTGTAACTTGTATAAAAGAAAAACTTAAAGGAGGAAGATTTAAAACAAATTCACATCGGCTGTAATCCATTGGTTATTACGACGAGACAAAATACCCCGTTTTTTCCAAAACAACTATTTTGTGCATGTTCTTATGAAGTTTGCATATGAACACCTGATTCAGTTGCGTAGCTTTAGTAAGGCACACCCAGACAGGTACCCAAAATGTTTATTTGGCAGCTTGTGAAAACAATTGGCGGAGAAGGGGTGTTGTCAATGACAACCCTCATTGTTTCCTGGACTCCTTAGAGAAATTTGTGACTTGTCATTTTTTAACCCTTATCATGCAATACGCGACCACATATCGCGATACTTATCGTTTTCCCACTGCTGAGCGCGACCTACAGTCGCGATACATATGTTTCCAAGTTACACCCTCTTATTACCCTATTATTATACTTAAAATAGATCGACATCTGTACAAAATTTATTTTATCAAAGGCCAAAATCATGTTGATGATGTTATTCATTAAAATATTGTCCAGTAGATGTTTAATCCAGCCTTACGCGAGAAAAACAAACTCCATTTCTCCTTAAGTTTTCACAACAATAAAAATGGCGGCTAATGCAAAAATACGATTTTCGTTAGACGATGTTTTAGAGGAATTATTCAGAGATTTTAATTGTTTCGTACAGAAAAAAAACATGAATATTTTTAATTGCTTTTTCATGAATTTACTCATACTTAATATTGGTAATTTATTTGTTTACACCGTATGTCCGCAAGCTCCGAAAGCGAAAGTAGAAAAAACGAAAGTAGACATTGAAATGTATATAAAACGCGTTTTCACATATTATAGGTTTGTTGGTGATTGATTTCCATAATAATGTCATTTATTGGAGGCATTGTTATGTTTTCAAGTTCTGAAACTCATAAGCGTTACTGTGAACATGCGTGTGTATATATTTATATAAATCTTAGTCGTGTAAATAAAATTGGAATACTGTTACGGAAATAATGCGAACCATCGGTCAACAAATATGTAAGTTTGATATTCTAGTTACCCAATTAACATTCATGATGTGCATGATTTTATGCTATTCATTTCCCGTTTTAAGACACAATCAGTATGCATGAAATGATTTTAACAGCCAGAGTATTGCAAACTTTTAAATATTGCCACATATTTTCGTTTCTTTTGTGTCATATGGAAGACTTTGAAGAGATGGTTAGATTACAAAAACCAATAAAAATTATGTATTCATGTTCTGTATTTTATGTACTTTTCAAGAAGTATAGGTTATGTTAAGATCATTTTACAATAAAAGATAATTTATAGCAAATAAACACAACACCTTTCATCAGGGCATCCACACCTTCCACCAGGATATCCTCTGATCAATATCAGCTCAATTAATTCAGCAGTGGGATGGGCTTATCAGTAGGAAGGTATATAGCATGATAAGGGTCAATGCAAACAACCATGATCCTGAAGTTAGAAATAAGTAAAGACATGTCGTAGATTAAAACTATACGAGTATTTAACCAAAGTAACTGGAATACATAAAACTTAGTAAATTAAATAGTACATTAATCGGTTTCTTTGGCCATACATATAAGTATTATATGGTTCATGAAAATATTGAATCTATTAAATTACCTGGTACATTGTCCTTGTAATTCCTATGAGGAAACCCTCCCTTGAAGATCACTATTGACGGTAAAAAAGACCAGCTGCTGACACACAAAGATGGGTAGTTAAGTGGTCAGCCGTGACAACCTTCGCGTTTTCGGATTTTTACGAGAAGCCCGCGGCCAAGTTGTTCTAAATCATTTAATATCCTTTACGTACACCACTGATATTTTACAATGTACTGACCTAATTAAATCATTGACATATTATTAATAACATGTGTTATACCATCGGCAACCATGGCGATACCACGTGGACGTCGTTTTTCACGTGCACCCCCATACACTTCATTTGAACCGCTACTTTTTCCTTTATGGAGTGAATAGCGATTATTTAGTCGAAAAACACTCTAATCAAGAAAAAAATGCTTATTTTTGAAAATATGCATTTGTCAAATGATCAGCGTTAACCCGTCATTGGGCGACTTGAAGCAGGTGTCCGAGCAACAGAATGTTGCACGTCACTTTGGCCATTCTAAACGTACAGTTAGACGTTTAAAGACAGAAGTTTGCTACTTAAGGGTCTGTTACTGATCTGCCAAGGCCAGGACGCCCTAAAGTGACGACTTGGCGTCAAGACCGACATATCGTTTTAACGCATTTACGGAATCGTTTTACCGTACCAGCTGACACTGCATGACAAACACCTGGCAGAAACCGACCAACGGTTAGCCCATATACTGTTAGGCGACGTTTAAAAACGGTGGGTTTACGTTGCAGACGTCCCTATATTGGTGCGAGATTGACATGTCACCATCGCAATGAACGTCTCCAAAGGTTTTTTTGCACAGATGTTAGAGGTTAGTTAAATTGAATTAGTTTTGCTAACATCATGCAACAACACCCTGGGAATATTTTGCAACAAGATAACGCTCGGCCACATGCTGCAAGGTTACCCCGAGCCTTTAAGAAAATAACGGCACCAATGTCCTTCCTTGGCCAGCGTTATCGCCAGACTTGAATCCAATTGAGCAGCTATGGGATTACATAAAACGCAGCATTGGGAGGCGCGAGTTGACAACAGTTGAAAACTGAGAGAGGCTATCACAGACGAATGGAACAGCAATCCATGACGTTTATGCGTACACTCGTTCTGTCGATGCGTCGACGTTGAACAGCTTTTATAAACGCCCGCGGGGGACATACAGTAAAAACTGTTTACAGTGACCTTCGATGGGAGAAACGAAATAAGGTCATTATAGACAGGGAGTCACTGTTAACAGTCTCTACAGTGTACAGTCTACATTTTTCATTTTTCATTTTAATTGAACAGTTCTTCTGGTTAAGCATGTTTGCTTTCTATTTTATGTTCATCAGAGATAAAGATGCATGAAGGGCTATTTTGGAAAATATTTTATCAATGTCCTTAATGTTGACCCTTCTCTGTTTAAATATTTTCTTAAAAAATAAGTTTTGCTACAATTACCAAACCTTTTCGTAAAAAATACTTTTCATTAGCAATTTGTGCTTTTTTTAGAGTCTAATACACGATTTTAGCTTATAGATAACGTGACGAATATTATATAATTTTCACAAATTCAACCTATGTTTATTCTTAAAATCGAAAAAATGAGGGAAGTTTCCCCTTACTTATTGCTAAATTAAGAAGATCTACCATTCGAAATAATAACATTGATAAATAACTAACGTAATTTTAACGATGTACCACTTTATAGGCGATAGCGTCCGTCGCAAAAATGTATGACAGTACGAAATTAAAAAACTTTATTCATAGTAAAATGATGATAAAAAAATTTGTTTTACGATTATTTTGACGTAGGATTTAACGATTATTATTATCAATTCATCAGAGATTATTATTGTTGTCAACTTTTATTGTCTTAAAACATTTGCAAACTGTTTATCACGTCTTTTTAAACATGCTAATAATTAAATGACAATAATAATTACAATTATCAATTTAACGGCGACCATCTAAAAAGCCCTATCTACTTAAATCAATATCACAGTTTGTCACGTGTTTGTTTAATTGCAACCGTTCGATTACGTAATCAATCTATCGGGCCGACATGTTGCATTATTGATTTTTTTTGTGCGGACGTTGATTGGTCTTCATTGGTGACAATATACACAGGGGCCATCGATAAACTAAGGAGTTACTAATTATTGGCTTTTTAGCGTGTATACTAATTGCAACTCCCGCGTAGCGTGCATTGCTGATTGGGCATCACATGGGCGGACGTAACAAACGCTCAACGATTCAACTATGACTCTTGAAGGCAATTATTGAAGGTTTATTCGAGTTACTCCCCTTGCAAAAGTCGCAGTGCACGGCCTATATACCGTAATGGGAGGCACTAAATCATGGTCGCTGTACGGACTAGACAGAGAGTCGCTACAAACAGACCATTTATATAGTAAAAACTGTTCGGCGCACCTAACAATGGTCACTAAAGACAGAACGTTGCTATAAACAGAGAGTCACTAAGACAGTCTCTACTGTATTTGCTATTAAATTTAACAATCAAGCGCACTTGCGATGGCGGACGTATTTAATCAGTTTACGTGTTACTTTTCAGATGCTACCCTATATTTCAAAACATCGATTTTTCGTTTAATTTTCAGCAACCCCCCCATTCAAGTCACATTTTATCGCATGAACATGGTTGTTTACGATAACACAAAATTTACTTCACAAATTAAAGGTTTATGAAAAACAATGCACATGCATTGAGTGGACAAGACTTTTTCCGCTAATTATATATCACTTTATAACTGCAATTTATTCTTTAACATGGACACTCGATATTCTTTGCCGTGTTTTTATAGAAGCAAGCTCGTTAAGGTACTTTTGGAGGGACGGTCTAAGTCGCTGTAAAAGGGACTGACACCATATACAACAAAGGATTTTTAGACCATCACTTATTATGATCCTATTATATATTGTACACTTATATAAACGTTTAAGTTTTAGTAATCATAAATAAAATGAAACACTTATGATAATTCTCTCTTATAGAGAATCGCAGGCTTAAGCTATAGTTTCATGTTATTAATATTATGCGCTCTTTGATGCTTTGCATCAATATTTTCTTGTTTTTTCTGTGGACAGTATCAATGTAGCTTCGTTGATCCTTCTTAATGTAGTTTGTTTGAAAATTTTAGAAGACCAAGATCATTAGTCCAACCTCTTTATCTATAATTGGATAAATGTTGCCCTTTTTTAATCCATGTCCGGACAGCTCCATCGGCACTTTGATTAGACATCGCTGTATTAAAGAAATATTACAAAAAATGTGATGTCAGCTATATAAGTTAAAATATGTTACAGGTGCAATTAGAAGATGAGAAGGTAGACGTGAAGCGTGCATGCTATTTAGATGATTTTAAAACTCCTTTTATCAATTGTGAGGTTGTTAACGCTGACCAGAGCTCAGTTCCTCATGGGGAACTCTGTACAGTCGAAGATTATAGAGAAACTGGAGCGACTGCTGATTTTATCTGTGATAATGGACATTGGTCAGGAACGGACAATACTATTGGTATGTAGATTTGTTATACATGTATTCTCAAACAAGACTGAAGAAGTATCTATATTATATTGTTGAATGTTAAACAGTAAAAAATGTTTGGAGATGTTTAAGAGTATGTTCAACATTGTATACAGTCACCTTGAATATAGGATTACAAATCTTTTTAACCTTTTATTCTGCCTTTTAATATAAAGCATCCTACAGTAAAAGTTATGTTAAGCCCAAAGTATAACTGAAAGAGGTTGTACATATTGAATTATCAAACAGCATTCAACTGATGACATCACAAAACACTATCATGACCCATATCCCCAATTAATCTCATTTAGTGTACATTTCCCATACACTGTACTATGGGACCCGTAGATATGTTAAGTAACATCAACACAAAACTGAATATCATAGTCTTTGAACAGTCTAGTTAAATGAAGGTATACATATTAGATTTAGGCCGATACAAAACACTACGGCGTTATTCTAGCTTTTTTGTTTACGTTATATACTGTTACTGATGATTCACTGAAAAAGACTATAGTGTTCAAAGATCAAACATTACTAGTGTCAGATTACTGTCCGAGTTCATTTATGGGTAAATGGTCCGGACAGGTTAATATACACAGCAGTTCATCCAGCTTTGCTTTGAAAAAGAAGACATTCCAGAACCCCGCACGAGCAGACCTTTTGATTCACTTCTATTTTGGCTTTCCACAGGAAAGCACGTTTTTTTTTATCTTAGCTCTCCCAAATCGTTTAGTTTATAAGACTTTTTAAATATCTTTAGGATTTGTCAGTGAATGATTTTATAAGTATTTAAATATTGGATATTACTTACAAATTTAAAATGGAGTACCCATAATGTGAAAGTGGACTTCGCTTCATTTTCTTATTTATTAGAATTGTGTTATTGTTTCCTGGCTTGTTTCAATCGCGAGACCTTTGACAAAATTTAATATAAACGTTATTATCTCTTACTACCGACAGCTTTAGTTTAAGCTGCATAACACTATCTAATCCAGGTTACAAAGGAAAAGGGCACAGCTTAATTCCTTTAAAGGGTGAAGTTAATTGCCGTCGCAACACAATGTATAGGTCATATCACGGCGCTTAATTCCTCGTTACTTTTATAAATTGCAATCTGATTTAGCAAACTCTGAGACATTAATCATCTGCCTGGCTAGCTCAGTTTGTAACACGCAAACTACTGATCGAGGGGTCGTGATTTCAATTCCCGACCGGGGCATACTTTCATGGAGCTTAATCGTGAAATTATTTTTACGGTCCTTCTCTCTCCTACCAATGTTTTTTTTAATTACGTAGGACAGTTGCCAGTCACTGACGAAAGTATGCGGTTGGTAATTTGTTAACAGCTAAATCCAGAGATTAAGCTTTTCCAGGATGAGTGAATAGGTTGACTGACCACCATATTATTACTGATACAATGTGTTGATACGGCGTTAAACCAAACAAACAAACAAACATGAGTCATTAATCATGGCTATAACGATCGTGTTAACGACTACTTGCAACACCGGTTGAAGCATTTATGGCGTCTTAACATGTCTGATGTTATTTATTGGTATGAGTTCTGAAAGTTATTTGCCTGTTGTTTACCAGCATCTACTGTTTTGTATTTGTTTCTGAAACTTTATTTCCAGCGGAACCAAGACAAAAAAGGTTTGTCCTATTCGCTGTTGTTGTTGTTGGCATTGTTGCTACTGCTGGTGCTGTTATTTGTAATTACTTATGTAAGTACCTAATATAATAATCATGGTTAACTGCTTTTGATGTTTTGCTACCAGGTCGATCAAAGGTTCTGGGGCTTCCTAGCAGTGTTACAGGGTTTTACAAAACGGATTTATGCTATTTCTTCTGTATACCGTTTATTTGAGGTTTTCCTACACGTATAAAAAGAGAAAAATCTAAAAAAAATTGATCATTTGTTTCTAATATCAATATTACATTATTATATATTATTGCACAGCGAGTCATGTTCTGATGATCTTTGTTCGACCAATCACTGCCTAGCTTTCATCTAGAACAAACACTATTAAAAGCATGGTACTTTATATTTTAGACAGAATTGTTTGCGAACTAATTTGATAATGTTTTATTCACAGGCTGTGAATGGAGGGTTCTTTGCAAATTGTGGCCATTATGTATTAGCACTATGTCTTAATTTTTGCTGTTTACTATTGTCTGACGATTTTCGCTTTCGCTCCTATTGAGAAGATTAAAACATAAGTATGCATACATGTGTATAAATACTGTAATATAATATTTATAACTACAATGTATAATTATAATTGATAAATCAATATTGATATTATTATACGGGTATGCATGCTTTCATGTATGTATATTTCTTCCGTTTTTTGCACATTATTTCTTTAAAACCAATTTTATTCATGATCTATATCATTTTATTGTTGTGTTTGTATATACATCTACATTTATTCATTGTGTACTCTTCAAAATATGAAGTTATAAAGAATATATCTATCTATCTATAAACTCTTCTGTAGGTTCCAGTGAAAGTGAAGGTGAAGGTGTAACACATTACCCTCCGAAATTTCCACAGAATTGCAAACCAAGAGACCTCAAGAAGGAATACTTTGTTGAACCAGGAAAGGATGGTATTGTTGTAGACTGGACTGCACCAAATGCAACTGATGAAAATGGAGACATTCCGAGGTTTGTTTATTTAGATTTGATTGTTAGATAGACGGAGAGATACAGATTAAGATAAATTTATTTTGAAATTAGCTTATATATCATTTTGTGAAGAATTAATTTGTGAATAACGCAAATAGAAACGACTGTGTCAGTTTATCAATGTTATTTGTACATATCATAAGTAAGTTTTAAAAAAAATGTTTTCAGCTGGATATTGTACAACGGTTTTGTAGGATTGGTGATTGATACGTCTACTATTGCTCACTTTGCTTATATCTAAGGTTTGTACAACGATGGCAATGATTTGAGAATTTATGATGATTTAGACGAAAAGCTTTCGCAGAGTACGTAAAGACCCGATCCGTTTTCTTTCAGCCGTCATCACGTCGTGTTCTTTCTGATCTTACTGTTGCTCAAGCCTTAGTTGATTTTTGGGTTTATCTAGACAATACCATAGGTTTTTGCTTTTTGTTTTTCATACATCACTGTCGAAAGAAGGGTGGGTTCATTATCACCAAAACAGTTTGTTATTGTTTTTTTCTTTTATGAACCTGTTCAAGCATGTGTGAAGTTGATGCGTCCTCGTATCAATTTCCAGTGACTAATATTTTGCTTCTATCAGTTTCAAGGTGGAAACTCCTTATGTCCTTGTTTCGTAATTTGTTTACGGCATTCTTTTCATAATAAACATTTGGGTGTGGGGAAGGTTTGTTATTTCACTGTTTCTGTTCCTGATATGTTTTCGTACTCATTTTGTAATCAAATCATAGTTGGGCAATGACTTTCAATGGAAATCTATAAGTAATAATTGCATTTTCAAATCATTTTAGTGGTGTTATACTTCGGATAATTGAATTTTATACATTTGTACATTATGAGCTTTTGTTATTTTTTAGTATTGTTTATAGGGTAAACCAAACTGAAGGTATAAACAAGGGTGGACAGTTTCCGGGATCTGTTGCTGGGACAATTCACTACATTCAATATCAAGCTACAGACAATAGCGGATTAACAGACTCTTGTATTTTTCATTTTATTGTTTATGGTAAGTAGAAATAGTATGATGTCATATTGGTAAAATTGTGTACTCAGATTTAACTTTAATATAAGTTATATATGTATTTGTGTTGAATCAATGGTCCTTTGAGCATTTCTTTGATTATCTAATAATTTTGTAATTATAATTTCAACAACTGTAAACTTCCACTATCAAGGCCATCAAAATCGATGATCTTAAAAACGAAATAGTCGTACTAAAATATATTTCTTAATCAATTAAGTATTTAAGACGTAACGATTCGTCAGAAATCAATCGTACCATATGTAGAATAGTACAAAATGGCGAACTGTTTTTTTTCATGTGGTCCAAATATATTCATGATGTGACTTAGAGAGACTATGATAAAATATTAATGAAGAAATAAAACAGTATCAAGACCAATACAATGAATGAATATATAATAAGACTTATCACAATTTAGTTGATAATCACACAATAAATCGTTGCAAATATTCAAATAGCACAGTTTAGTTGCCTATCACAAAATAACTACAGAAAATATTAAAGTATCACAGTTTAGTTGATAGCCATGTGATTTGCATCGGAAACAGTTATTCTATCACAGATTGTCTAAGTATTACGCTTAAGTGGTACATTGGTAATAGATCATATAATGTGGTCATGTAAATATCACACAAAAACAGTACATAGAGAGGGGTTTGGTCAATTATTACTTAAGAAAGTTAAACATAGTTTTAAAGCGTATTTGGATCATACCGAAATACATTCATAGATTTCAGAACAGAACATTTTGTTTCACATTTTGTTTAATTTTGAAGAGGATTTTTATTTGTTTGACGTTGAACCATAAAGTGTTATCTAATGAAAAGCTCAAGCAACAGAAAGATAATAATCCAAAATATAATTTAGTAAAAAGTGGACCTAGATCCCTGATGATCACCATATGTTAAAGGGGCAGCAGTAGAATGTGTAATAGCCACATATGCTAACTGGTGTCTTACAAAAAATATGATTTCAACTGTAAAAGTATATCATTAAAATCCAAATGCTTTAAGTTTCATATGTAAAATATTATAATAAACTATATATGTCAAATGCTTCCTTAAATAAAATAGTATCTCGCCAACAAGATTACTTTTTCTAATTTAAAGTTTAATGTAATTAGTTAGATGTAATAAGCATGTGTCAGTTGAAAGCAACTTCTTAGACCTGATTCAAATTTATGGAATAAAATGTCCTATTGAAATGAGTGCTACATGGACCTGTATTAAAAACATAAATATGGAAATGATAAATGTGATGTACTATAAATATGAAACACCATTAAAATAATATGTTTAATTAATTTCAATATTTAAAAAGAAATATTTGCCCACTGTCCATATAACAATATATAATACAAAAAATATTTGAATAAATTAGGTCACTACAAAGATCACACTATTTTAAATTATACATATGCACATAGTAACAAAATCAAGTAAAACGAATTCTATTTACATTTACATAATACATTACAGTCAAACAACGAACGATTTTTATACGTATTCAAACATATCTGCATACATATAGGTTGCTGCTATAAGAGACATACTTAATATTAGATAGTTTGATATAACTATGATAGAAATAAAAGTTGTCCTCTCATAAATTATTACGTCTTTCTCTTTTAGTTAGAACATGCGATCCACCAGTGTGGCCTGCAAATGGTAATAGACAATGTGATGATGTAGATTATAAAATAGGAAGTCAGTGTCAGTACTCATGTCATGAAGGCTATACATTAAATGGTGATAGCATAAGTAGTTGTCAAACGTCTTTACGATGGTCAGATATTCCACATTGTGAAAGTAAGTATTTACACAAGTTATGAAATGTTTTTTATTGGATGATATGCCGTGTTGGTAACAATTGCAATTAAGTTTTGCATTACAGTCGCTCAAATACTGTTTTTAAAAATACCTTTGGGTTTACTGGATGGTATGTCGTGTTTGCAACAATTGTAATTAAGTTTTGCCTGACCTAATATACCTCTACTTGTTGATTTTTGACACTACCAAATACGATATGACAATTAGTGGGTAATTAGTAGAAGAGGGTTTTACTACAGCTCCTTTACTCTTTTACAAGGCGATGACAATTTTTCCCGCTTACAAGAAAAAAATGAAATATCATATAAGAAAATCGATATTAATGTGTTTGCTACAACACTCTGCAACGACTGCTGCTACAACTAGACCTAAGGATAAACATCCATATACATAAGATCCACCTAAATTAATTAATTGTGTCCATTTTGTCATGTCAAATATTATATCAATTATGTAAACTTTATTTATTTTCCATGTTTCCCTAATGCGTATACTATTTATTTTTTCCGATCCTCCAAAGAGGATCAAAGAGAATAGATAGAAAAAAAATTAATATTAATAAAATCATTAAGCGTTGTTAAAATTTACCGAAGACCGTTATCTAACATCTAAATGTCATGGTTCAGAAAGTTACCTGAACTGGTGGTAATGTCATGAAATGTCTAGTAACCCTCATTCAAATATGCATAGCAGTACGGGGGCCAGAGGGATCCACCGTGCCCCCTCTAGACTTTTGCCACCTATGCTAAATTGTTCCGTAGGGTCAACTGCATCAGAATCCGCGTTGTTCTCAAAAATGAACTCTTGCTCGATACCTGAAATGTCACAGTTTCCATGGTAACCTCGTGTTTCTGGTCGAAATTGTGTTGATGAATCATTAATAACTTAAACAAGCATTAGACTTAAATAGTATAATTAGATTCAAATCAAAGCTCAGACAATGACCTTTAGAAAAACTATTCGCTAAAATACAGTTTAATTCATGAAATTAGCCGAAAAACATAAAATAATGCAGAAAAATTTCGATATTTATTAGATCTTTTAATTTCCAACCCATATTTTTCAGAAATAATACATTAATTTTTTACAACATATTTCAGAAAGGTCTACACATGTACTCTATCATATTAAAAATTATTTTTATGACAGAAGTACTTTTTATGTATATGTAAAACCCGTTTCAATAGCAACCGCTATTTTCAATAAGAATTACTATTTGGTGAATAAACTTGATTTCATTGCTCTAATCTAACTGTAGAATTGCAATATTGATATTTAATGATATATGAGACTCATGTCTTTAATATTATTGCTGTTATCAATAAATTAAGTATCGATACTTTTATAAATATTGTTAAGAAATCTTAACCAAAGCGCTGAAAACACTGATTTGTTTTTCGGTTTGACAGTATTAAAGTGTTCACGTATTAGAACGTTTGAAGACGATGGTAATTGTGCAGTGATGGTCTGTTGAATAACGAAATAATATAGTAAGATATAATAAGACTAAAAAACTCTTTTTGTTTTGTTTTTGCTTTTACTGAAATAATTTTTTGCAGGAATATGATTTTGTAATTTAGATTTTACGCTGTATATCATTATCTTTTTAAAAGGTTATGTTCGGGTACTATGTATTTGTAATATTACTTTTTCTGTTGGCTATAAATAGTATATCTGATGCCAAGAAAAGAATATGTTACGTATGTTATGTTCGGCGGCTGACCAACATTACCAACTTTCTCGGGCTTGTTAATCGGTTCAACTTCTACAAATTTATCCTAACTTACCAGTTTGTTCATATAAAAACAGACATGTCTTCGACCAAAGTGAAAACTACCTGTGCATTGCCATATCAGTTCAATATAAAATAACCATAAAATATTACTGCAGTATATCAAACTTGATAAAGAGTGAGTTAAAATATAGGCATGTAGTATCATACATTCGAAAGATACTCAAGACATCTGTTAGCTGTAAAGCATAAGGAAAATTTAAAAGCATCTTAAGCTTATATTGTCCAACTCGAAAGATTGTTTGTATGTAGTGTTACACGTTTATATTTTGGTGAAGGAAGTTGTAAGTATCTATTCTACCTTAAAAGGAGTAGGTGCGTTTAGCACCAAATTTGGCCCTGTTGCCAAAGTGGTTCAAATTATGTCATACGATAGGGAAATGAATAAGTTACCCAGAATTAACATTTTTAAGTGAATTCTGTGAAGTCTGTTACCATGGCAACGGAACAAAATAAATGGCTTAATTTGAAAATATAGATATTCCTTCAAACTGACTTTCAAAATTTATAGTTTTATAGTCACATATTGTCACATGAGCGAAGCACTTTCTTTTTGAGTTGTTAATATTTGGTTGCCATGGTAACCAATTTCAGAAATTAAAAATCTTTTATTTTTTGAAAAACAATTCTTTTTTCGATGTTGATGTAAGCACAGTAATGTATATAAAATTAACAACACAACACTCTGACCTCATTTATTGCATTATTTATTACCATGGAAATACAATAAATGTATTCTATACTAAGAATTAACATGTTTAAAATAGAATGGTATACTCTCGCTAAGAATGTAAAGTTTGAATTTGAAGTTTAGATTTTATATGCATGCCTTGTTCTTAATGTTCTGGTTATCCCATCTATGATTGAGTAAATTCAATTTAAGAAATACATTTTAGTCGATAGGTTCTCGCTGCCATGGAAACTTTATCATTTTTACTAAAATTATGATATTCAAAGATATATAGTTTTTAATAGTTTTGATTCTAAATTTTATCACGTTTACCACTTAATGAATTGAAACATCAAAAATAATACATTAGCACTGACTTAGTTACTCGTTGCTAAGGTCGTTTCTAAGGCAACAAATATCCCAGTTTTTGAGCATTACAAATAAAGTTACCTAAATCTGTCAGAGAGGATGTATCATGCAAATAGGCCAAAATAAAAAAAAAATGTTGAAGTAAAAAGTGCTTAATTATTATATAGTATCAGTATGAAACCATTACATCACATTATCTTTTTATGAGTGTTTGCCATGAAAAAAGAATTATTTAATATAGCTCTAAAAATGAGATTCAGTCATTGCTACCATACTGCATAAGCTAAATTAATGAAATTTGGTATGCAAGATGTGCACAGTATAAAGACCACAATCAAATGCTATTCTTCTCTATTGAAAGCTGTGGTTGCTATGGTAACAGAAAATGAAAATATAATAATTTGAAATGCAACTTTCAAGATTATGAAACCTGATTTTTACCAATTATTTCATAGAAATTATAAAGATCAGATCAAAATAAAATTAATTTTGTATTAATTTCTCATATAAAATTGTTGAAAATGTGCAAACAGAGTAAATCAAGTCCTAATAAGATAACAAGATACAATAAAGTTTAGGTCAGGAAAACTGCATAAGAGATTTAGCTTCCAAGCTTTTAAATAGGGATGCAAGGATCACTCTTATTAATAGTATAACAAGGTTTTAACAATATTTTCTACAAAATGCATTGCATTTTGTGATAAATAGATGGCATAATGTGAACATATTGGAATAAAGTAACAATCATATAAAAAGATATACAGTGATTTCTTAATTTTTTCTTAGTTAAGACAGCTATGTCATCGTCATATTAAAGCAGATTCAGCATTTGATACAATAAATGGTCTAGGTAGTAGTGAATAGAATCCAGCAGTGATTTCATTTTAATTGTTGAAAAAATGTGAATACAGAATCACATTTACATTGTACCTAATAATAATGCATTTATAAATATATCTGTCCTTACCAATCCGTGTGACTATTGGTTCCCAAAAGTGATCTGTATAATAAGCGGCGATCGTTGGTCTCCTGGCAAATTGAAAATCAAAGTACATAAAAAGAGGCCTTTTAATCGCAACAGCTACTTCTTAAGAACAAAACATGACGTAACCGTTTTAAGACGTTTGCGTAAAGGTGTGTCATAATATTAGATAGTTCGTCCACTGATTAGCCCATACCGAACTGTCAAGAAGCAGTAGGATGTTGATTTGCTATACAAAATAATTTATCTCTTTATACTGCCAACCCCTCTCTCGTGTGTTACAGGCCTTGCAGGATTAAGTGTACGTCAGAAAGTGATAAATAAAGAAAAAGTTAAAATATCCTTACAGATAGTTTTGGCAGGAACAATGAGTAACGCATATCAACCGATTTGCAGACCAGGTTTTTGAATTATACAAAAGCATAACTGTCATTGATTGATATTTTGTTCGAAACAGAAACGATCGATCCGATATATCTATAGAACCTACAATACCAGTATTCGATATATACCGTATACTTGGGTAAAGCCCTTTTTCTAGGTAATACCTTAGGCTCCCCTCGCAGCTCAGTGAACACATTACATTCATTCGCTGCTTTAAAACGTGTTGAATTACTAGAATAAGCATTTCCAAAAATGCTTGAAGCGCCGTTTAGCCGTGTATACTCCTTAGAGTAAAAACATTCAAGCAAGATGCGCCAGCGTCTTATACCGTCTCAAGTATATTTATTTTAGAATACAATAATTAGCGTGCGCAGCAGCGTTTTCTGTTACCTTGAACATTCCGTAACGGTAGAATCGGAACATCTAAACCAATTGACAGCTCAACCCGAGACAACTCAATATCATACTAACGGATTGAGTTGTCCCAACTTTGTGTTGAGTATTGCACAGGTTGGGTTGAGTTCTCAACCTGTCCAAAACGTTAGCTTATAGTAGTTACTGAACAAGGAGCTAGTAAAATTATGTAAAACCTGTGAGTCTATTTATAGAATACCAGGAATTAGCGCGCCCTATGTAAAACAATTGATTTAGATTCGCCCCGAAGTGGGGAAGTTAGGTTTACATTTTTTCAACAAATGCGAGTTTTAGAAAGAATAAAACATGTTACATATAGTTAAGCTTTTTTCTTGGTCTTATATTGCAACTGTCTATTAACTGGCACATGTTTATATATTGATATAGGTATTTTCGGTAAATAATTCAAGCAGGTAACCCAACAAAACAGGGCTTCGACGAGCCCATTCACGCACACCTAATTTGACTTTCCGACGTCCATTTGTTTCATAACGTGAACTCAAATGCATCGTTTTGATTGGCTCAAATCTTGACAATTGTCTATATCGCGGGTCCAACGACCGGTGATAATGATATTGACCTTTACTATGAACCTTTAAACGGCCAATGAAAGTTTACCAAATTCCAATATAGCTGCAAAACTTTATACGCATTTGTATTGGTTGAGCGTGTAAACAACGCCTTATAATTATGGTATTTTCATGCTAGTGACAAATGCAACCTCGTATTACTTCATATATCGTCGCTACACTTTGTATTCAAGTTCAACAAGTTGCTCCCTGTTTATAGGTGATAGATCAGAGATGCACGTTTTAAAAAATAAATGGTTATTTTCTTTTTTTGTTAATTTTCCGTTATCTAACTAATGTAAATCTGTCCAACATCTTTGAATTTCGACATTTTGATATTACAGGCGTGAAAATTTGTTGCATTTTTTTATCACGAGACAGTCATGCATAATGAATTTAAAAGTGTGTGTCTCTGCCTAAAAAAAGAAATATTAGTTTGCACGTGGTATTTTAGCAGAGGTAGAAAGTCAACGAGTGAATCTTTCGAACCAGTGCATTGGACAGTAGTCATACCTTTACTTGTAACGGAAGAATTTTGTTGCCGGATACACGAAAGAATTTAACATGTATGTCAGTTCTGAAAAGTTGCGCCTAAATACAAAAGGCAAGCTATTTCGAAAAAAAAATATTTTTGCAAAAAAATAACGTGCCAGCAAATATAGAAAATTAGAAATGTAAGGTTCAAAGGACATTTTCACACGTGAAAAAAAATACTAGGACACGAAAATACATAATCCATTTGAACAAAGTCCCCTTCTCTTCATATATGATATTATATCTTAGACCAGTGCTAAATAATAGATAAGAATCAGAGACATATATATGCCTGATAAGAATTAATACACTGTATTTTAAGCATCATCCATATTTTGATACTGACTATATAATTGCATTACATGTATTAAGATACAGACTATACATGACCATCTTAGATAAGATCTGATAAGAGATAATGTTTAGTCAGAAAGGCACATTTATATTTTGTATTATTAAAAGTCTGAAAGAATGAAATACCAGTATAACAAGGAACGTCTTGTATACATATATCAATGCACAGTTGTAACGATTAAAATACAGAATATGACTTAATATATTTTTAGCATTTTGTAAACATTACATAACAGTCAACTAGTATCTCATGATATCTGGAGATGATCAAAATATTATATACTTTAAAAAAAAAATGTTTCTTAAAATCTTATTTTCATTGATATAAAGTAATAGCTCAAAAGATTTTTGAGTAGATGTACAGAATTCATTTAATTGTTTTATGCATGGTCTCAATTTATCTTTTAAAATTATTATTGCAACAACTTACATCATTTTATATACACTAAGTTGTGAACATGCCTCTAGTTTTGCCTTTTTTTTAAAAAAAATTTGACAAAACCATTTAATGCTGTATAATTGTACAAAATTGTAAAATCACTCAAAGTTAAAGTTTATCTATTCAATTGTATATGGTCAAAATTATCACTATGGCAACCAGCTTATATCCAGGATCAGTTGTCTATATATAGTCATTAGATGATAAAATGAGATAAGCTTTAAGATGAATTGTTAAGACTCAAGTATTTTCTCCAGAATTTATACCAATGATTTTTTTTAAAATTAGCGATAAAGCCCAAAGAAATTACTCAACGGAAAATCACGGAACTCAACAAACGAGATCGGAACATCCCGTCGTGGCTAAAAATAGCCACAACTTCAAATCGGAAGTAAACAAATTTTCTGCTTTGATAAATAGACTTTTGTATAGTTGTGGTATAACTTCCCAACTCAACACAACACAACACCAGCTCGTTTGTATCAACTTTATTGCTTCGTGTACTTAGCTCGTACTGACATCGAGCAGCGACTAACTACTGAGGGCCACTAACTGTCGTGGACCATTCAGAATGGGCTTCAACCCTACTCTCTCCCGTAATAATGATGCAGCTCACTTATATAGTGCTTGCACCCACGCCACGCGAATCCAAGCATACGTGTTTCAACTTATCTGAAATTGGTAAACTCTAGAACGTGATTGTGCCTGAACTGGTCAAGTGACCATTAACTTAAGTAAATATTTTATGTTTGTTAAAGATGATAAAATCAATGGACCTATTATATTACAATAGTGAATTTCGTGCGAAAGCCAATTAAAACTCACAAAAAAATGTAAATAGTTTTATACATAAACATATACGGACGGAAAAAAGAAACGAACCAATTAAAGCCCCATTACTAAATTGAACGCCGATAATTGTCAAGTATTATGCTTTTGCTTAAAACTTAAGCAAACATTAAACTAATATATAAAACGCATCCCAGGCACAAACGTCTCAAGTATTTTCTCCAGAATTTATACTAATTCTTTTTTTGAAATTCGCGATTAAAACGAAAGTAAAGACTCAACGGAAAATAACCGAACTCGACGAACAAGGTCGGAATATCCCGTCGTGGCTAAAAATAATCACAACTTCAATTCGGAAGTGAACAAATTTTCTGATTTGATATTACACGTTTTGTATAGAAAATTTCGTGCGAAAGCTAACTAAAATTCACGAAACTCATGTAAATAATTTTGTAAAATTATACATGAACATATACTGACGAGAAAAGTAAACGCATCAATTAAGTCTTTAAATATACAGAAACTTTTGCTTTGTTCATATAGAACGGGTACTAGTATAACGCGGGTAAGACAAGACAACTACAAAATTTATGTTAACACCAATGTCATTCGCCTAATAGATTTTAACGGCAGTATCTATGTCACGTGTAATGAAAGGGTAACCGTGTACGCCAAATAAGTCGACAAACAATGAGGAAAACTACTTGTTTGGCGTAAACCGTACCGCGGACTAATTCTAACGTTATGCCCCCGTCACCGACGTCTATCTCTACCCATGGTGTTGGGAGTTCAGTGGTGAGTCTTATTTCGATTTATGTAACACCCTCAGACTTATAAGTGTCTTAAAATGAGTTTAGTAACAACTCGTGGTTTGCTGAAGTAATCTCGTGGACAAGTCACATTGACAAGCTATTATGCTATGTGAGTGTCGCTATATTCTGGCAGCGTCAATACTTTTTCTATCAGCATAAAAACGACAGAGCTCACGTTGCACACGTCACCAAGGACTTCTTACAGGCAAACAACATTAATGTTTTCTCTTGTTATCCTGATCATGAAAATGATATACCTAGTTGAAATTATACGTTTCTTTTTAGCATCAGTTTAGATATTTGCGAACTCAAAACTTGCACGCACTGCTTTCTCGAGTAAAGCACTGGAAAACGTTATGATACGTCCACACTTAACATAGTCTTGTAAGTTTTATCAAACACTTTTCAAGCAATTTGATTGGCTGAGAGAGTATCTCCGAAGTCTAATTTGCATGTTATAAAAGTACCCCACTTTTATAAGAAACTGATATTTTGAAGAACTTGACCCCTACAAGGGAACCCGTTTGAGAGAGTTATTATAATCCCAAGGCGGTTATATTCTTTAATCTTTTATATAGAATTACTTGTTTTTAGATTGATGATAAAGATTTTGTCTTCGTTTAGTGGCTTTAAGTTTCAATTTACATATAGATGAGGAAAAAGAATCAAAACTGATTTGTTTTATATATGAAAGTATTCGAAGATGTAGACATCACATTTAGAACATGTTTGATATAAATGATATGGTTTTGCTGACCCTAAAAAGAAAATTATATAATTGGAAACCAGGGCTACGGACTCTACACGGTAATTCATATAACCCCTAGAAAAATTAAATAGACATATATTTCTTATAAATGATTTATAAATAAGTTTGATATTTATGTATTAATCAATTTAGAAGTGAATCTACTCTGACTCTCATAGTTTGCAACATTGACCAGGGTCAAAAGCGCAAAAACCCAAAATACACAGGGAATGTAAAGTTTCAATTTACATTTAACTGAGAAAAAAGAATCAAAACTGAATTTTATGTTTGAAAGTATTCGAAAAATGTAGACAACACACATCAGTGTTTATTTTTGGTCAATTTTATAGCCGTTTATGGGCTATATTCCCATGTTAAATCTTTTATTCCCAAATTTCAATCCAAAATTCCCAATTTAATTTGAAATTTTTTTTTTAAAAATAATGGCAACTGTAAGTATGTTTCCGGATAAAATTATACATCCAAGTAATCTTTCTTTTTAATTAACTAACTGACTTAATGAAAAATGAAACTAAAAACTTTGTTAAATCTGCAATTGTTATCAAATTTGCATGGCATTTCATCACAATTCAAACTAAAATGCCGATAAAATTCCCAATTCTAGGGGTATGGGTCATAATCCAAAATTTCTCAGAAAAAAACATTGCATTTAGAACAAGTTTGATATGAATATTCATATGTTTATTGACCCAATAAAGAAAAACATAAAATGGATATCAGGGGCTACGGACTCTACATACTTACTTGATTGTATTTAGTGGATTGAAGAAAGTAGTTTGATGTAAATTGACCTGTGGAATAATATTCTTTTGATACAGTATTGATTTTCTGCCTTTTGAAAAAATTAGCAATAATAGGAAGACACAATTATTTTACTTTAATTTTTAAAACATGAACAAATGTATGTTTCTTGGTAACATAAAATGTCAAAACATAACTAAGTCCTGAATTTTCAACCTGTTTCTAAGCATATTTCAACAAAAACAATCTATCAAATAAATTATCTCTATGCATTTATAAGTTTGGGAGTAAAAATACAAAAGAATGAATTATGTGAAAATTAACATGGGGCTACGGACTCTACATCACACCAGTATCTTTCTCTATCACATATTTAAAGCTGTTTGTTTGGTTTTTAAGTGTAATTATCCTTAAAAACCAAATAGACTTCAACTTTCAAACACTTCAAATATATATTTAAGTATCTTCTGAAATGTCTAATGAATCAGTTTGACCATTAAAGAAATCTATCAGAAAATTCATATATTACGTCAAATTTAACATTGTTTTCAACAGAATAAAGATTGTCAAGACATACCGTATTTAGATGCTTATAGCTAGTCAGCACAAGTACGAAACTTAGAAAATTAGAAAAGTTTTATAGTTTTCCTGTGTGAAAAACTTATATCAAGAGGCAGCTTGGGATTGCTACCGAGGTGTCTGTGATCAAGGTCAAGGTCACGGACACTAAGAATAGAAATTTAGTTTCTGCTCAGTAATTTTAGTTTTCTTTGACTTATTGACACCAAGCTTGGTGTATTGGTAGCTTAAATCAAGAGACAGCTTTGGATTGCTACCCAATTGTCTGTGATCAAGGTCACTGTTGCTAAAATAGAATTAAACGTAATTGGTTCATTTTGCATGTTTTGATTTTGTTGCTTTCAAATGAATCATTCCTGTCACATCAAAACTGGGTCGTTGAAAACCTGGTTTCGTCGCATTGCGGCGCTTCTTGTATAATTACATTGTTTCATTGATTCAATTGAATATTTGATTACCTCAACTTAAATTGTATCAAATATTCACAATCATTACCTTAGATTTATTCAAGCTCCAGCCCGAATTATCATGCTACAAGTAAAGGACAAACTTATGAACTGGTCCAACCATATATGATAATTAATTTTCACTAGCCTGTAACAGTTTATTCTTGCCTGAAGCTAGATGGTTAATTTGAAGAAAAATCTTCTAGGGAGGTATAATAAAGAAAATTACCTAACATGAAATATGTGTTTGGTTTTCAATTAAGCCTGAATTAATGTATGCTAGTCCTGGGGTCTGGCTAGTGGGTAAAATCAATTATTACTGTTATTTAGTTCAAGGCAAAATCATTAGCTAGCCCAATTGTATGAATCAAGTAGATTTAAACTAGCCTGTATCAATGTATACAAGCCGTGGGGTCAGGCTAGTGGGTTAAGTTGATGACTGCCATCTTAAATTTTCTCGAGCACTAGGTCAATTATGATAGTTATGAATTGCAAGGCAAAATCATTTGCCAGCCCAATCGTATGAATCAAGTAAATTTTACAAGTATGTATCAATGCATGCTAGTCCTAGGGTCAGGCTAGTGGGTTAAGAAGATAACTGCCATCTTAAAATTTCTCGAGCAAAAAGTGAACTATTTTTGTTATAAAGTTCAAGGCAAAATTATCAGGTAGCCCAATTGATGGGTTAAGTGGGTTAAGTTGATGACTTGCCATCTTTAATTTTCTGGAGCACAATGTCAATTATTAATGTGATGAAGTTCAGGGCAAAATTATCAGCTAGCCAAATTGTAAAAATGAAGTAAATTTTACAAGCATGTATCAATGTGTGCTAATCCTGGGGTCAGGCTAGTGGGTTAAGTTGATGACAGTCTTCTTTCATTTTCTCGAGCACTAGATCCGTTATTACTGTAATTAAGTTCAAGGCAAAATCAAAAACTAGCCCAATTGTATGAATCAAGTAGATTTTACAAGCCCGAATCAATGTTTGCTAGTTCTGGGGTCTGGCTAGTGGGTTAAGTTGATGACTGCCATCATAAAATTTCTAGAGCAATATGTTGATTATTTATGTTATGAAGTTAAAGGCAAAATTAGAAGGTAGCCCAATTGTATGAATCAAGCAGATTTTGCAAGCCTGTATAAATGTATGCTAGTGCTGGTGTCAGGCTAGTGGGTTAAGTTGATGACTGCCATCTTAAATTTTCTAGAGCAATCTGTTGATTATTTATGTTATGAAGTTCAAGGCAAAATTATCAGCTAGCCAAATTGTATGAATCAAGTAGATTTTGCAAGCCTGTATCAATGCTTGCTAGTCCTGGGGTCAGGCTAGTGGGTTAAGTTGATGACTTCCATCTTTAATTTTCTGGAGCACAATGTCAATTATTAATGTGATGAAGTTCAGGGCAAAATTATCAGCTAGCCAAATTGTAAAAATGAAGTAAATTTTACAAGCATGTATCAATGTGTGCTAATCCTGGGGTCAGGCTAGTGGGTTAAGTTGATGACTGCCATCATAAAATTTCTAGAGCAATATGTTGATTATTTATGTTATGGAGTTAAAGGCAAAATTAGAAGGTAGCCCAATTGTATGAATCAAGCAGATTTTGCAAGCCTGTATAAATGTATGCTAGTGCTGGTGTCAGGCTAGTGGGTTAAGTTGATGACTGCCATCTTAAATTTTCTAGAGCAATCTGTTGATTATTTATGTTATGAAGTTCAAGGCAAAATTATCAGCTAGCCAAATTGTATGAATCAAGTAGATTTTGCAAGCCTGTATCAATGCTTGCTAGTCCTGGGGTCAGGCTAGTGGGTTAAGTTGATGACTTCCATCTTTAATTTTCTGGAGCACAATGTCAATTATTAATGTGATGAAGTTCAGGGCAAAATTATCAGCTAGCCAAATTGTAAAAATGAAGTAAATTTTACAAGCATGTATCAATGTGTGCTAATCCTGGGGTCAGGCTAGTGGGTTAAGTTGATGACTGCCATCATAAAATTTCTAGAGCAATATGTTGATTATTTATGTTATGGAGTTAAAGGCAAAATTAGAAGGTAGCCCAATTGTATGAATCAAGCAGATTTTGCAAGCCTGTATAAATGTATGCTAGTGCTGGTGTCAGGCTAGTGGGTTAAGTTGATGACTGCCATCTTAAATTTTCTAGAGCAATCTGTTGATTATTTATGTTATGAAGTTCAAGGCAAAATTATCAGCTAGCCAAATTGTATGAATCAAGTAGATTTTACAAGCCTGTATCAATGCTTGCTAGTCCTGGGGTCAGGCTAGTGGGTTAAGTTGATGACTTCCATCTTAAATTTTCTCGAGCACAATGTCAATTATTAATGTTATGAAGTTCAAGGCAAAATTATCAGCTAGCCAAATTGTATGAATCAAGTAGATTTTACAAGCCTGTGATTTTTACCGTGCTGTGAACTTTATTAATTGAATTAGAAATGGGAGAATTCTCCCATGGGAGTAAAGTCCCATCTTCTAAATGGGATTCCCATGTGAGAGCCATTCTCCAATGGGAATTTGCTAGTTTCCATGGGAATTTTGACTTTTAACTTAAAATTAAACATATTTCTAGTAAAGAAATCTGGATAAAAGTTTACAGGTGATGTACCCATATGTTGATCTACATGTATTGAAAATTTGAAAGGAATCGAATGAAAAATAAAAACAGTAAGTTTGCAAGATTTCCGGATTCGCAAACGTACTCCAGACTGTGTTTTATGATAGAGTAGACTTTCCTGAAACATTTTGTAAAAATGAAAAGTACTATTTCTGCAAAATAGGGGTTGGAAATTAAAAGATATGCATGTTATTGAAAAAAAATCGATATTTTTCTGCATTTGTTTAAGTTTTAGGCTAATTTCATGAATTAAACTGTATTTTAACAGATAGTTTTACATATACTTCTATAGGTCATTGCCTCAGCTTTGATTTGACATTATTCATATTTTTCTAACGCTAAATGCTTGTTCTTGTTATTATTGATTCGACAAACACTGATAGTTTCGACAAAAAACAAGGAGTTGCCATGGAAACTGTGACATTTCAGATAGTGCGCAAGAGTTTATTATTGAGAGCAACGCGGATTCTGATTGCGTGGACCCTAAGGAACAATTAGGCATAGGTGGCAAAAAGTTTAGAGGGGATGCACGATGGACCCCTTTAAAAGTACTATTAAAGTCAAGGAGCATTATTAAAGTACTTTGTCGAAAAAAGTAGTTGTTTAGTACACTGATTCAACATGTACAATTTTCTAGGAATATTGTGTGACCCTCCAGTACCTTTAAAGGATGGGTATTTATCCTGTAATGATGAATTATATTCATATGGAACTGTGTGTGCTAACAGCTGTAACCAAGATTTTGATCTCCAAGGACAATCATTAACACAATGTCAAGCTGACGGATCATGGTCTTACTCCACGGAGACAACTTGCATCGGTAAATCTTAGTATTAATTGCGCGATCGAATCCTTGAATTGATCAGTAGTATTGCACTGGATTATTTACCCTTGTATTTTTCTAGAATTGAATGATGGTAATCAAAGAACGCCGATAAAAATAAACCTAATGTATAAGCTCATACAAGTGTACTTTCATCAAACAATTCCTTTTTTATCCTGCTAAAATCGTCATTTAACTCCAAATTTGAAGCAACTTGTAACAACATCAATGCGTGTTACAACACATAATTATAAGCCATTGTTTAATTTTAAAAAAAATGTTTCGTTTTTTTTTGCCATCTGCATCAGTGTCTTTATTGTGCCCGAGCAGTATTCGCATGTCAGTACCGGAATTTAATTTGGACGTAGGCTCTTTTGCAAATTGAGCTATACTTTGGTAAGTAGTCCGTTACTTATTATCATTTAATGTTTCAACCTAATGTAACAAACATATATTTCTTTCTGTAGATAACTCGCCACCATCGATATCATGTAAATCACCACAAGTGTTTTACGCTGACAGAAACTCACATTCTACATCAGTAACTTGGGAAGTTCCGATCGCATCGGATAACACAGATCCTTACCCAGATGTCATACAAGAATCTGGACCTTCTATAAATAACGTATTAAATGTTGGCAGTGAATATGTAACATACATAGCAGTTGATAAAGACAATATCGCATCTCAGGAATGTACAATTGAACTGCAAGTTAAAGGTTGAATTAAATTTATATTTAACATTTCAAGTTAATATCAAAATTACGTTCACATGAATGACAGTACTTGGTAGTATATATTGCAGTACATATTTAATGATAAGACTAAAAATCTCAATGGGAATGGTGTGTTTCTCTAATTAAGGGAAATTAAACATTATATAAATGCTTTTATTAACAGTAGTTGACATCCTCTCTAGGGTATTCTTAGAAAATTGTGTAAATATAATTATACAGTATACAGAAAAAAGTTGTCTCCTCGATTTTTGAAAACAAACAAGCTACACGAGACTAAAACTTGCGGCCTGAAGTGGTGATTAGCCACAGTAAAGAACAAAACCTTTCAATACTTGTACTTGCCATTTATTAAACAATGTATACTTTATTAAACGTCAAACTCACAGGAACGTGATTATCAATTTAGCACTAAATCTAAGTTTACGTTACCTCATTGTGTCGTTCACATTGACGAATGTATTTGGGATTGTTTTTTTCACACTAGCTGAAAAAAACTTGTATTCCTGCTCCGTATAGTTATCACTCTGTAACAATATTGAACAACTTAATCTGATCGAAGCTACTCTCAATTGTTAATAATTTGTAAATCAAATTGTGTCAGCTTCAAGATTAATTGACAATAGGAAAGTACCATTTACAATCCCTTTTTTGTCATTACTTAATTTCAGATATCACATGTAAACATCCAGCAGATTCACTACAAGATTTATATCTACATTTTGAATGTTCTGATGCATTGTACACGTATGGTGTACAGTGTAACCTTTCATGTCTTGCTAATCTACCATTGGATGGAACTGATTCTATTACTTGTGAAAGAAATGGAACCACTGGCGTATGGAGCTGGGGAAATGAAAACATGCCATTCTGCAGAGGTAGCTAAGCAATTTATGTATTACATAAATAGCTAATTTGTATATACATGTAATAAGGACTTTTCGTCATACATTAAGTACTTTAGAAAACCAGCTTCACATCCATTGGACAAACCTCGATTTCTTTCCTTCCTTCACCCTACTGTTTGAAATGTGTTCTTTTGATTCATTGATTAGCATTTTTCGTACTGTTGTAAATATTTACAGGTCTTTGTAAACGTGACAGATACAAATGTAATGGTTATGATTAAGATAAGATACTGCAGTGTGTTTTGAAATCTTAAACTTTAACTTTACAATATTACTTTGATAATGTAGCGTTTAGTTATAGGTAATTTCCTACTTGATATGAAAACATAGAAATTGAGTTTGCTTTTGATATGATTGAAAAGAGGAATAATTGGTTATTTAACTTTATCAAGAAAAGACATTCTCCTTTTTTGTTAAAATATTTGTTAAAATTGTTTAAATTTATTTGCACAGTTTACTGTGGTATTATAGATTGAGTCGTTGCTCTATACGGTGTGTATACTTTAATCTTTACGCTTACGTACATATGTTTGTTTTGTTATAAAAAGCCGTCTGGCTAGCTCCGTTGGTTTTAGCAAGTCTACCAATAGAGGGTCGTGATTTAGATGGTTTCTATGACAATTCCACCTCCTACCACTGGTTCTTAATCATTTAGAGCAGTGGTCAGTCATTGAATTATGTGCATTGTAACAAGTTCACAGATAGATCTAGAGATTAGTCTCTCCGGGAACGATGAGTAGGTCGTGGTATGACCTATACAATGTGTTGGCACGTCGCTGAACCAAATAAAACTGTTTAAGATTTAATTAACTCGTGTGACTATATTTATATTGCAGAGATATCTTGTCCAGATTTGGACCCGCCTATTAATGGTGCCATTGTGTATGACTCAGTCCAAACAAGACCTGTTGTGACCGTTGTATGTAACGATCAATTTGACATACCTTCCGATATTGAAGGTGGAAGTTTCAATGGTTTTTTATTCTGTTTTGATTTAACTGGATGGAGGCCAATCAATTATGTGCCAGACTGTGTTGCTGGTATAACAAATTTATTACTTTGTTATCCTTTGTTTTATGTTTGTATCTCAATTAAAAATCATATTGTCTGCGATAATGCAACATTTTTTTTCAAATATTTATCAATACCATAATTGTACTTTTGCGTCTCTGCTCTGTTTAGACCACTGTTAGAACACTGACTTTTAAACCGTTGACTAAAGATGAACTATTGATCGCAACAAACCATATCATTTTTCTACAAGAGGAGCAATTAATGAGTGCAAAACAGAGGAAAGTTTGACAAATGAGTCAACTTTAGTCATTGCTTTAAGCTTTTTGTAACTCTATCTTAAGTCCCATTCAAACTAACATTTTTAATTGCGTTATTGTTGGTATAAAAGCTATTCGTACATAGTTATATCTTATGACAATCAAATGATAAAAGTTAAAACGGATAGCTTTAACAAATTTTAGTAAGTCAGCATTTATTTGAATTGTTGTTTTTCTAATTAAATACGTATTTTACCTCTTGGATTGACTGTCTACTTTTAGCTATAAACCCTCGGTTTTTAAGACTTGGTGGAGATATATTTTACTACAGTGGAGATTGTGGTACCAGCGAAACAATGGAAGAAATAAGACTGAACTATCAAAAAATCATAGATTCTGATATAAATCCTTACCTCAGTGAAATATGTGACTCCACAGAGTCATGTACTGCAGGTATCGTTATTCAATGTGGTCCTATTGAGAACAGACGTAAAAGGAGTACAAGACAATCGCTTAACAACGAGGCTGCAATAAATGTTGAAAGGAAAAAACGAAAAACGAACTTTGAAGGTTGGTTAACAAGGTTTTTTGTACAATAATTTACAGCGTTGTTTTACCCCACAATTATTTTAGGGTAATATTTCTAAGATGCAGTGATGTATTTTTATATTCTTTGTATTTACTATCGAATTAATTTTATTTCGTGACACTTATTGTAAATCTATTTGCATATGTAATACATTTCATGTCATTGTGTGATGCAAAAACAGGCACTCTATCTTCTACTGACATCCTAGCTATAACTAAAGATTCGGAGTTTAGAGTGAAGTGTTTCCTTATAAATGTGCCTAATTTTCAGACAGGATGTGTGTAGCTCTGTTTGTATTCTTTCGGCTTGTGGCAAACTACGTGTTTCACAATCAATTTGAAATACTGTTTCTGTGTAGCTTATAGTAATTTAAATAGTATTTATATGTAAACATATTTCGGCTTAACGTAAAGAAAAAGTAGATAGATCTATTTAAAAATGTTGAGTTAGAAAAGATAATTGATATATAAGAAAATAATTATTTACTCACATCTACCGTTTTGATTACTGGCTCTCGCCATTTATCAATATTAACTACAACTTTCGCAATCAAAAGCTATTTCCATCAGCACGCGGACTGTCGAATTTGAAAAACATATATTTTCTTTGTCTGTCGAAGTTACTCGGAATAGTTTATAGATTTCATGCAACCTAGCTTAGCGCGGTGATATTTAAATTACAAGGTCAATATTCATGTATAATACAAGGTGGATATTTTACAAAATGTTACTCCGACTTTAATGCAGTGTCTTCCTAGAAATTAACATTTAACATGGCTTTATTGTTATCTATATATCCGTGAACAATATCTTGTATAATATCCCTAGAGAGTAAAATTACAATAATAATGTTCTTTTTGCAGACAACTCCCCACACGATTTAGTAAAACGACAAGCTGATAGTCACGTACTTGTTGTTGAAATGGACATTGTTATGACAATGACTATACTAGCCAATGAGTCACTCATATCTAAAATAGGATACTATGACAATATCATGAACGAATTGGCCGCAGCAGTTCAAGCTTTCCTAAAAAATGGATCACTTGATATTGCCAACTTTACGACGGACGTTACTTCATGGCAACCATCTGATTACGGTGAAATTGAATGCGACTCGGGGTACCTCCTGGACAGAGATACATGTAGTAAGTTTTCTTCAAGAAATTGTTTATTCCGACTTAGTTGTATGATCTCTATAGTAAAATATAACTGTAAGGACTCAAATGCTTTAAAAGTGGTTTATTTGTGGAAACTATGTGCCTTCCGGAATATTTTAATGTTCAAATTAACGTACAAATTGTTAGTTTAGTTACTATATTTCTATGATGACTGTATCTATCATCCCAAAGCCTACATGGTAACTTCAGCTTCAATATACGGTAATAAGTTACTTTTATTATTTGAACTTTGATCAACAAATGAAGATTTGATAAAGAAGACTTTTTTGCTGTGTATGATCACATTCAGAAACCATAAGAATACTTAATAGACTTGATAAATTCATTTCCGCAAAGATCACCCATCAGGGTTTATATACTAAGCGTCAATGAAAACTTACCACCACTTACATGAACCTAATTTATTAAAAAATGAAAACTTACAAATATGAAAATTTTACATGATTTTAAATATCATATTAGGAAATAGGATTTTTCTTTGCAAGTAGGGAATCTAAGCATAAACGGATCAACTTCGCAAACCAAGATGACCACCTCGAAAATGAAAGTTACGGACCTCAGTAGCGGGTATGTCCTCCCTCTGCACCAAGCTCAGCTTGACATCTACGTCTCATATTCCGTATCAGACGCATGATTTTGTACTTGTGTTTTGCACCCCACTCCTCAGTCAGTGCTTGTATACATTGCTGCAAAGTATTGACGTGACGTCTGCCTTCATAAACCCTTCGGTCAAGTTGGTCCAAAAGATGCTTAATAGGGTTTAAGTCGTGACTGAATGCCGATCAAGGCGATGTGTAGACAATATTATCCTGCAGGAAATATTGTGTAACGCGAGCAGTGTTAGGCCGGACAATGTCTTGCTGGAGAAGGTTGTCGTCAGTGTCAGTCTGAATAAAAGAAAGAACTACTGACCTCAGCACATTATCAATGTAACGATGACCAGTAATTTTTCCAGGAATACAATAAGTGGGGTCTTGTGCCTACAAGAAATGACTTCCCATGACACTATCACCATCGCAGCGTGCAGCAGGATAGTTTGACGATCGCTACGTCCTGACGTCACTTTTTCACGACCTAGGCGTGACTTACTTCTCACTGAACCTGTCTGTTTATGTCACCTTACCAGATTAATACTTGTCTGATGCGAGCAGCCCATGCGACGAGAATATCACAAAATGAAAGCCCGGTGTCAGCAATGCCGAGAACTTCGTGACGTTGAGTGTCTCCTAAACGTGGCATATAAATAGCAATAGTTGAAAATACAAGGGTTTTCTCTCGACCTGTCGACTTACTCTCATTAGAGACAAATGATTTACCCAAACTACTGAATACATGCCGTCCTTACAAAAAAAAGTCTTATTTTGCACGTGCAGTCCGGAACTCGAACATAGATTCTTTTGGCAGCAATGACTACATGCGTATGCCAAAAATGTGTCAATGTAAAGTTTTTACTGCACTTCAATTCTATTATCATAAAGCGAGGGTTGGAAGGATGGTAAGTCTTCATTGACGCCGAGTATTTATAAAAATAAAACCCATATATCTATATTCTTAAGCACAATCTGGAAAAAATCTTGTAAATGAGTTTTGAATAATGAAATACTTTGCATTACTACTGATAACACAAAAAGAACAACACGAGTTTGTATTCCCGCAATTGTCCTTAATAAAGATGACATGAAACACAGACATATTAAATTATAATTTTACTAATTTTATATTGAATGTATGTAACATATCAAATAATTCAGAAAAATACTTAAGTTAGATATCTCATTAAATGACACTAAAGTTGTAAGACTGAAAGACACTAAATAGATCACACAAATGTCAAACAAATAATTAAAATACAAACATATAATTATATACCCAAACGAAAAAGAAACACAGGGTAAACTTCAATGGTGATTTATGGTCAATTATAAGAATTATATTAAAATTTGGATTTTGATTTATCAAGAACTATCTTTCGTGAATTAAATTTGGAAATTTTCATTGGATTTTGGCCTTTACTTTTTGTGTTATTGGAACGAATTTGGCGATACCCCATACAAACGTAAATTCAAATCGGCGTAAAGTTCTTAGTACCGGTATGTCCTCCTCGCGCAGCTGTCACAGCCCTTATTCTCTTGTGCATTGAATTCATAAGGGTGTTTATCTTTCTCATGGGGATATTGTTTCACTCTTCAACAATGCATTTCTCAGTTGGTCAAGCGTGGTGGAAATGTTCTGACGCTGCCTTACTCTCCTGTCCAGTTCGTCCCATAGATGTTCAATAGGACACAAATCTGGGCTATATGCTGGCCAGTCAAGTGGCTGAATGTTATGATTTGCCAGAAACTGTCTACAAACTCTGGCAACATGAGGTCGGGTATTGTCTTGTTGGAAAATAAGGTTACGTTGTTGGACTATAGGGACAGCAACCGGACGGAGGATTTCATCCGTATATCTTGCGGCGGTTAAATTCTCACCAACCACTACCAACGGTGACTTAACCCCGTAAGATATCCCACCCCAGACCATGACTGAGCCACCGCCAAATCTATCAACCTCAGTAAAGCATGCGTCAGCGAAGCGTTCCACACGAGATCGGTATATACGACGTCGACCATCCGGACGGAAAAGCGTAAATCGGGACTCGTCAGTCAAAAAGACCTGCCTCCATTGTCTCATTGGAAATCTCCGAGGGGAATGTGCCGCTTACCAAGTCATTCGGCGCCCGACTTGGAGGAGTAAGAGGCAAACCAATGCATGGAAGTCTACAACGAAGACCCGTCTCACGTAATCGGTTCCTTACAGTTTGGGAGTGAATACGACGGTTATGATTGCCTTCTGTATTGTTAGCAGTTTCAGTGGCAGAAACGTACCGATTACGCAGGTGAGCGAGACGTATAGCCCTGTCCTGACGTCGTGTCGTGACGCGCGGACGCCCTGTCCGAGGTCGGTCGGCAAGCCTTCCAGTTTCCCTAAGTCGACGAACAAGTCGCTCTATGGTCGAAACATTCACGCCAAACTGCATAGCCACCTGCTGTTGCGTTTGACCTTGCATTAGCAACGTAATGACCTGACCCCGCTGAACGTCAGTAAGCCTTGCCATTAACGTAGGAAGTTAAAACAGAGTTTTAATACTGAAAACAGTGTATAAATGTCTAGAGTATTGACTGATATGAAAAGATTTTTGCTTTTCTTCGCTTGTATTACGTGACACTGATCATTTTATGCTTCAGTAATTTTTCATTATGTGTTGAGTAAATAGATGCCTTGATAATAATCTGACCGATTTTCATCATCTTACACAAAGGCGATAAAAAGTAATTCCATATCATTTTGGGTATATAAATTCCATTCATTTTAATTTATCTTACAGAACCATGTCCTGCTGGTCATTATTTGAATGAAACATCAATCAGTTGCATAAAATGTCCTATTGGACAATACTATGGTGGGGAAGGAAGTACTGAGTGTGTAGAATGTCCGATTGGATATACAACCAAACAGAATGGTTCAAAACATATTGACAATTGTACTGGTCAGTGTTTTTTTTTCATATGAGTTTAATACCATAAAAATACATGATTATAAAATACGCGTATTATCAATGCTTAAGTGTAACATTCACGTAGCTAGCCATCTGGGACTCTTACGTTCAAAGTTTATCATGGCAAAATTTTAGCACACAAATTCAATGTAAGTAAACTAATAATCATCATTTACTTGTTACAATGACATAAGTACCTTAAATGCAAATGCTAAATTGGTTTATAAAATAGTTCTGATGGTATATTTGTGTGTTTGCATTAATCCTAGTGACATTTACATGATAAAGTATTGAAAAAATTCTAAAATTTATGTGGAGTTAACCCTCGCAGAGTTTCGTTACGGCGTGTTTTTGTAGCTGATTATATTTATCGGATTTAATGGGCGATTTGACGACTGTTTATTATAGATCAAACTAAATTTCCTAATATATCATTTCAGAAATATGCCACCCTGGATCAGCTTCCCCAGATGGAATGCTACCATGTGCTGTATGCTTGTATGGTGAATATCAAGATGAGTATGGTCAAACATCATGTAAACAATGTCCAAGTGGTACTACAACAAATAATACAAACACGACTTCCGGCCAGGATTGCAAAGGTATCGTCTACATACTCTTGTTATTGTGTCATCTTAAAAAATCTTTGTTAAATCAATTGTTTAAACAGCGGTGATTTTATCTTCTTCTGTGATCATAGCAAAAGCACTGGGAAAAGAAAACTAACATTATCCTTTTACCGATCATCTAAACCTTGAAAATGTAAAACCGACAGCATGAGTCAATATATATTCTTAATATATCTTCTTGTGACTGTATGCAGTGCAAATATTTTCCAAAATAATTTTTCTACTAATACTGAACAGTTGAATTTAGACCATCAACAACATGTACTTTTATAATGAATGTGTTATAAGTTTTTTTCACTTCTGCTAATTTCATTTCAATTTCTTTGTCTATTGTTATATTAAAGCCATTCTGACACGTTTTTATTATACTCTATTTCAGCTTACGATGTACTTATAGAGGAAACAGGAGGCCCAATTTCTCTTGATAGTCTACAATCAGACTTTAATGACGTGTCTCTGTCTTTCTGTGTTAAACGATTAAATGAACAAGCCATGTCGACCATTCTACAATTAAAAACTGGTGGAAATGATGCTTTGATTGTGTACCTGACAGAAAATGTCAGAATTCACATACCGTAAGTATAATGCTTTTAATTTTTTATTTTTTCAACGTGTTTTAATGATTTTTATTTAGTTTTAGTTGTTGAACATTTGAAATTAATGTTTTGTATGTACCGTAAATGGAATGTTTAAAGTTCTACTAATATAGCTATCAAATAATTCATAGTCAAGAAGCTTACAGAGAAGATTGGGTTTTGCATAACTGTGTTGCCTTCATAAATTAAGTCTTTATCATTATTATTATCAATGACCTTAATAGCGTAATTAACTTAAGGTAAGGATTAACGGCGCAATTTGGGATAAGAAATCGTTTTAAATTGTATTATTTTGTATGGTGTTAATTAATGCTACAATTTGTTTGGATTGAATAGATTTGAGTTTTCGTTTAGAATTCCATTTCTGACAGAGCTCGTTCATTACTTATCGAAGTCATTCAGTTGGATTGTTAAATAAAGTTTGATTTACCAATAAGACAAACGGTAACATATCTAAATTTCATTTAAACCTCCAACCCTATTTAGGTTTGGTTGATCCTTGAATAAGTTTCAGCGTTTAAGAATGCATACTAGAAAACGTTTAAATGTTATTCTGTACATGAGTGCAATTGTATAACACATGATAACTACGTTTATTGCAGTGACCAGGTTAATGAAACTGTGTCTGTAATAAGTTCTACTACGTGGATAAACATTGTTGTTGCATTAAGCAGTTCAGACAATTCTGTGAAAGTATATATTAATGGAAACCAAGTATATGCTTCGTCAGTTTCTTTAGGTGCTCCAGTGATAACAAATGGTGAATTTATATTGACAGCTAGTGGCTCAACAGGTTAGTAACAATGTCAATTACATAATCATCTATGGTGTATGCATGTATTAACATAAATTGCACATCTCGGATCCAAGCCTTTACTCTTTCTTTCGATCAGTAGCGTCTATTTTCCTTAGGATAATATCTTGCTGCTATTATTACTTTAATTTGTTAAGTGTCACTAAGAATAATAATGATGGTGTTACCCAAAAACAGTTTACAGTTTTGTCATGATGCAGTCAATTTTTTTTCAGATGTATTAACACATTAAGATAAATATTAAATACGGTAGTATTTGAAAATTAGGTAATGCTACTTTTTACAATTTATACAAGTGTTTTAATGTCTAAATAATTGGTAAAAATGTAAAACAAAAAACCGCTTATGCTGCAGTGAAAAGGCAATGTTTGAAGGCATTGTTTACTTTGATAAATGTTTTATCATCGTTAAAAAAGATAGCGTCGTATTATTTAGTCTTAGAGAATCATATCTCTGAACGACTATTTTATGACCTTTTACATTTTATTACTCACCAAAACCAGAAAACTGAAAACTGCTATTACCTTCTCTTAAATTTCATTTAATGCGTCATTTGCCATGAAGTAATGTGAAGATTTGAGTTTTAAAAGAAACTGCTAATAAGTATTTTAAATATATGAAAAATCGATTTCTTGAATTTGCTTTGAAAGCCGTAACTATTAAATGACATTGGTAATGTAATATTATCTTTTTGCGATTATGTCGCGTTTCTCTGTATAAAGTAAGATAGAGGTAGCCGCTGCCGCCAAAAGTATGTGCGTAGAACTATGATAAAAGCTTAGGTTCAGAAATCTATGTCCGGTCGAAAAATGAAAATAAAATGACTGATGACCGCAACATGATGTAATGTTTAATTGTTGTTCAACATCACTCATTACATTTAGAAACATGAAAAAGTTTATTTAAAAGTGTGATCCTACAATCAATGTGTAGATGTAAATGAAATATGAATTTAGATAAAACAGAACGTACATAAATGATTTGGAAAAAGGTTTAGAAAGTGTAAATGTATTTATATGTATTTCAGGATTATATATGACTGGACTTCATGTGCTGGATAAAATCGTAGATGAATATGAAATAACTACATATGCATCATTATGCCATGTGATCCAAACCGAAGATATTATTGACATGGGTGTGTTTCAGAACATAGATACAACTGGTGTAACTGTTGTATCCTCATCTAGCTGTGATGGTAAGACAAGAACTAATAATCATATTACAAAAGTAATGCACGATGGTGTAAATTGTTTATAGGATTTGTACACGTATTGGATGAGATGGCTTAGCGCGTTATTGACATATTCAAATATTTTTATTCCTTGTTGGTACAGACTGTACTGGTACATTGTTTAATAGTAGGCCTACCAAATGTTGAACGTTAAAACATGTTCAGAACGAAAGATACGTAACTGTTCACCAGTTTCCTGAGGAAATCACTATAAAGCGTTTTGACCTCAAATCGAACCAGGGGTGAAACGCGAGCAATAAGCTTAAGAATTAGCCACATTATCACGGATGATCCGTAGATAATTAGGGAGGAATTCGGATTGTTACAACATTACATCAGTGGCGTTAGCAACATTGTGATTTATTGTTCAACATTAATGTATAATAATGTTGTTGTGATATTTCCAGTTAATGATAATTGTGACCCAGATCCATGTAACGGGCATCGTTGTATAGACGGACAGAACAGATACACGTGTTTATGTTCCTCAGGTTGGTCAGGTGGTAACTGTACTGTACCACCTGATTATTGTATTGATAATTCTTGTGAGAACAGAGCCACATGTGTTAGTCATACTACTAATTATACATGTGATTGTTTACCGGGATATACTGGATCATTGTGTGAAGTAGTTCCAGGTAAGGATATATTAAATTTGTTTTATTTAAAAGACTTTGCTTGAGACCAGGTACAACAATTATAAGTACGGATCTAAGTTGTGTCCCATATCTTTCTTTTATTTCTTGGCACCTGGCTCTGATTTTTTATCATTTCTGAAATATGTTTTAATTGTACTTATAGGTACTTAGACAAAGGTCACAATTATTTAGATCACGATCCAGATACACAAATAGCAAATGCAATCTATAAACTGCAAAAAATCATTCAAGCTCATACCATTTGATCATATGTACTTCATATTTCATACTAGAAAGACATTGGGCACTAAACTCTGTGTTGATATCACATCTAGTTTGTATGTTTGTTTGGTTGGTTTAACACCGTAGCAACTCATTGTATAGGTCACATAACGGCGGTCAGTCAAACTACTCACTCCTCCTGGTAATACTAAATCTCTGGATTTCGCTGTTAACTAACTTTTAGGTTCAAAACCAACTGAGCTCGCCGGGCGGCTGTGTATCACATATGAAATATGCTTTAGTTTACGAGCCTAATGCATAAATATGTACTAAAAGCTATAAAATTCCGAAAATCTGTGGTAAATTTGTCATTTTAGAAAGACATTTGTCTATCCAATTACATTGCAAATAGACTGAATATATACTTTTGGTTTTGTAATGCATGTTGTTATAACATTTTATAGTTGATGGAGGCTGGTCGGAATGGACTATAACAACACCTTGCAGTAAACAATGTGGCACTGGAAGTCAGAATAGAACTAGATTATGTAACAGTCCAACTCCAGATCCTTATGGTAATAACTGTGTTGGTGAGAGTGAAGATACGATACCTTGTAACACACAAGCTTGTCCTGGTAAGATTTGACATATTTTCAGACAAAGTCAATAAGTATGGAGAGACTTGACTTGCTAAATGCTGTGTGACAACTTTAACATCAGCACAGCTTTTTGTACTTTCAGATTTTCAATTAAACTAATTTAACAATACGCAAAGAATTTAAAGCTACATTAATGGAGAACAGGTATCCACGGAAAGTAAAACTTGACTTTACCCTTTTCACGTGATTACATTTACTGTCTATATATAGAACCATCCAAAATTAACTCTACACCTGCTGCAGTTTGTTTTTGCTTAAATAAAAAATACTTAATTTCAGATACATTTATGCATTATGATAATTGTGATAGATTTTTATCCGAGTTTTTTTTGTTATATCTCATACTCAAACAGATGTTCTTTTCTTACATGCTTTCAGTTTGTGAGGATTTTGAATTAAAAGCTGGCACTATGACTAACTGTACAACAGATGCAGATACTGGTGATCAGTTATGTACAGTATATTGTGAAATTGGTACAATAATGGAGCCAGGTTATCCAAACACTGTGAACTATATGTGTGGTCCTTCCAGCTTATATAAGTGGAATGCAACCGAACTTTTACCATCATGCGTCGGTGAGATAATTAAAGTTTGTTTAATTTATGCGAAAATATTCAAAGATTGCTTTTGAAATATAGATGTGTTTTATTATCCTAACAATATTTTGACCTCCAGCAATACATGTATTATACATGTAGTAACAACAAGTCTAGATACACTGTGTAAGTTCGGGTCAAGGGTAGCAAACTTGCCTCTATTTCATTCAGCACATTGGCGTTTTGTTGTAACAAAAACAACAAAAATATAACATTGCTTATTGGTGGACTATGAAGTATTCCAATAAGGTACGGGAAAATTAAAATCGATACTGTAATACATTGCACGTGTACAGGTAGTCTATATGAACATGTTATATCTAAACATAGCAAGTTTCTTTAAGTTCAATATTTGAGGATGCAATATTTTAACAGTTAAACAGTTAAGTAAGTAAAACATTTTTATCAAAGTATCATCACATGAGATTTACAGTGTTTATATGCAATATTTATAAAAAATGTTGTATGTCTAAGTGGTAGGTTTGAATCAGTAAGATGATGTACCAGCTTTGTTTATTATCACAATGAGTAAGCAAACATTTTTGAAAGTACTCTTATAAAAGCACTCAAGACCTAGTATACGACCTGTATACTAGGTCTTAATCACGTGTACTTTTCATTATTTGTATTTACAAATGATTCTTTTTTTCAAGTTTACTTTTTAATATTATAGTGGCCTCTGCACCAACAAAACTATCGATTTCTTCAACGGTTCAATTTAATCAAAGCGTACCGGAGGGGGATAGGCCTGCTTTGATTGCTTCAATTACATCGAACTTTGAATCTACTATTTCAAATGAATGTGAAGTCAGTGTTGAGATATCAGATAATGGGGTAGTTACCATCTCATACAGTATTGAATTAACTGAAGGTCCTAATTTAGATTACAGCTCTTATGTTAGTACTGGCCAAAGTAAGTCAATTTCAAAGTTTATACTTATATACATTATATACTCGATTGTGAAACAACTTGTACAATGAAGATAATGAAGCCGCCCGGCTTGCTCAGTTGGTAGCACGCAAATCTACTGATCAAGGGGTCGTGGGTTCGATTCCCAGGCGGGGCCAAATATTCGTGGAGCTTAATCGTGAAATTATTTCCTCGGCCATTCTCCCTCCTAGCAAACATTCTTAATTATGTAGGACAGTTGTCAGTCACTGACGAACGTATGCGCTTAGTAGTTGGTTAACAGCTAAATCAAGAGATTTAGTATTTTCAGGAAATGTAAGTAGGTTGACTGACCGCCATTATATGATTTATACAATGTATTGCTACGGCGTTAAACCAAACAAAAACAAACAATCAAAACAAACAAGCAATTTAGATAAATCACTTGTCAGTCCACTTTCTGACCCCCAGTTCTGAGCCATTAGAACAAAGTTTCTTGTTCGCTGCAACTACGGGGTAATTTTGACAAGGAGTAGAACCGACGCATAGCTGACTATTCAATGATTACCATTTTAATGTTTAGGGTGTGCTTTGAATGGTAAGAGTTAACGACTCTGTGGGTAAATTGATTCGCATTATGTTGAAAAGGCATTTTATTTAACTGCTAAACGCAGAAAGTATGGTTATGATCTCCAACAATCTACAAAATATATCCTTTTATGAAAATCGTTTTATTTTTTCAAAGAGCACACTTAAGCTCATAGAACGAACTCATACTGCTGTTACTAAAACAAGCTGAAGTCATAAGAATAATGGAAGTGACTTTAATCAAATGTAAATAAATGAATGTTGGTTTTCTTGTTTCAGTAAGTCCGTCGCTTCATGAACTAATATATTCTATAAGCCAGTTAGAACTCACAGCTCAACAACTGAAAAATTTCACCTCTGATCTACTTGACGCCAATGTTAATGGTCAAAGTTATACTGTAGTCGGGTCAAGCCTGTTAACCAAGGGTGTCGTCTACTGTCCTGATGGACAAGTGCCATATAATGGAGCTTGTAGTAAGTCTTAGTAAACGATACGAGTATTTTAATTTTAGTTTGATTTTAAGTAAAATCTGATCTGGTGTTAGATAAATCTATACAAAGACATGTTAGTTCTTTCATCGTATAACAATGACTTTAAATTATTCCCTTATTTCTAAAATTAAGCAAATGAAATATTGTATCTCAATTAAAGAAACAACTTAATCGAAGCTTCTATTCAATTATAATCAGACTTAACGTCGTCAACACAATGAAAGATGACCACAAGAGTGTAAACTAGGTAAATCGGTTTCATGATCATTATGACTCGAACCTTAAGCGCAACAAAGGTGTGCATAATATAATAATGAAGGTATTTTATATAAAGGGGTGTTTTATTCGCATGCGCTCGTCAAAATATTTGTACACAATTGGTCTTACTGACCTTTGTACGAAGACGCTAAGTATCATTGGTGACAATGTTTATTTACTTGGAAACACGAAGCAATGATTGCATCCTAATATTTTTTATCGTCCAACTCTACTTAACATATTGACTATGTTCTGTGACTACTCAATAGAATATTGATATCCGATACAGTATGAAAATGAATTAAAACTTTAGAAGCGGTAATTTACCTAGATACATGTTACATTTGGCTTTCTTTACACCGACATTTGAAAACAAAATGCAAATGCATGATGATGCAATAGATAATAACCCATGGAGGTTTAAAACACTCTGGCTCTATTGATTGATATTCTTGTAGTTATTAACCATCATTTATTTTGAAATAACGATTGTATACAAAACAAAAATGTGCCACAAGTGTGTCTTCATATACTGCTTTATATTCTTTGCGTACCTAATCACCAATATGTGCAAAGGGTGTGTACATCGTATATGTATAGAATATCGGTCATGCAAACCGCGAATGGCGAAATGAATTAATCAAGTTATCCGACACGACAAATACCATTACAGCTCTAGTATCAATATTGAAAGTTAGCACAGTGATTTATCAAGTATCGGGCGCTTATCTTCACGATTTATAGATTTCTCAACTCTTTAAATAACCATATTAGAGGCTGTGCAGGATGCACTAAAGTAATGTTACAATAGATTTGTCGATTTTAAGCTTTTTTTAGTTTCTGTCGTTTATAAACTAAGTGAAAAAAAACTCAGAAAATAGTTGACTATATTTTCATAATGGAGTTAAAAAACATGCGTTTTTGAAGATTTCAGACCTTTTCAGTTTTTCTCAATTTGAGGTACTCGTATGTTTGAAATTGATTGCAAAATATTACTTAGTATTATTAGACAAATGTTTCTTATTTCGCTTAAGTTTCTAAACTAACGTAAGTAGAATCCACGACCGTGTTATAAGACGTCGCAATGGTGCCAAATTTACTTTCGATAAAGCTCTTGCTCAAATCAAGTCCTTCCAATGCATTACTAATTGGTTGAAATTTTGATATTGAAGTTTAAAGTTAGGGATTGTTTAAACTTATTAAGATAATTTTGTTTCAGTATATTGTCCACCGGGAACTTACTCCAATAATGGTTACTGTAATTTCTGCGAGAAAGGAAATTATCAACCGTATGAAGGACAATCTTCTTGCATACAATGTCCACCAGGACTGACTACATTGACCATAAGATCAAGTGCACTTTCTAAATGCTCAGGTAAATTCAATGTAATTCTTTAAGGAATCACTTTGTTACTATTTGTAACGCAAAATTTATTTCATATATTCATTCAAGTTTTCATCAAATGATACAATGTCTTTAATGCTTTTCGTCATTCGACAATCTTACTATAAGTCCTATTTTAGTTTCAAAAACAAATTTTTGAAGTAAAAGCTAGTATGACTGATTGAATGCTCATTGACCGCTGATCTTAATAATCAATGTCAGTTGTAACCAGCCGGTCAATTTGATAGAAAAACGTCAAAAAATATATAAATAAAACTACAGTGGCGTCGATAATTTCCTTCAACCTTTTGTAATTGTGTGCTTTGATTTTGATCTCAACTCATACATGAGAACAGAAAACCTGTCATTAGATTCATGTACATGTTTAACAATCAAAATCGTAATCATTAAGTATCATTACTGCTTATGACAAATGTAACATTCTATAATTACAATTGATATAACGTCTGAATTTGTATTAATGCAAAAATAGCTTTCTACCTGTGTAAAGCGTATTTTAAATGGTATTATATATATCAATATAATGTACAATTTGCAGAAATTATCACTACGACTACAACTCCTGCTACAACAAGTATTCATGAAGGCAAATCTGATATGTCTGATCAGTCTGACTGTAAGTTATATCAATTTAGTTTTCTTGTTATCCTTGTAATTCTTTTCGAGGTCTTTGAGCAGTAAGTAGAAAACTGGACCTCTACTTTTAAAGTCGTGTACGGCACGTGGTATAGATTCCCTTTAGTAGTCAAGAGGTCATTAAACTGTTCTCTGATATGACTGAGATCATAAAGAAAACTTTATACATTAAACGTTTATTAATCGCGTGAAATTTACTGAAAATATATTAAATAGCGTTGAAGCAGAAGAATGAAGGAAGAATATGAAAATCATTGATCTCGTTATGGAAATGATTAACAATTAACATACATTTCAGCACATCTCAAATATTAACAATAAAGTTAATACTGTATATAATTTTTCAGATGTTATTGTAATAGTATCAGTTGTGGTATCAATTGTTGCAGTGATCATTGCTTGTTTAGCAATTGTCTGTTTTTGGTACAAGAAATGCAGGTTAGTTTCTACTGATTGTTTTCGGTAACTTGCAATTAATTATGTCTAAGTAGGTAACATGCTTATGCATGTTTGCGACTTTACAGCTATTATCCTTGGTCATCCGCTACTTGTATCTTTCTATCAATCTCCCTTGGTAGTCTATATTCCGCAAAGTGCCGCCGACAAATAGGTGGCACGGAATTATATCACCATGGTTCCAATTTAAACCTAGCTGGCGTGAAGCAATCGTAGATAAAGTTCTTGCTCAAAAAGCAGTGCCGTTGATGGGTTCGAACCCGTGATTTATCAATCCTTCAACGAACCTTCTATGACTGGATTACTACACCTTATTGACTTGGTGAACTTGTTTAATCTAAATTTGATGAAACATAAATTGACAAAACATTTTTCTCGTTTGCTGAAAGGAGTCATTTCAAAAAGACAAAGTCGAAAGAAACGTAATTTAATTCACACAATACACAATATACTTTGACTTTGTAACGCAAGCATTTTTTACGTTCTGCATTTTTGTTTTATGTCAATCTTACTTCTAATTTTTAAGTTGTCACTAGAATGAACAATAAATAACGCTTGACTATTTTTCAAATATATGGAACAAGTTTTCTAACTCCGTAGTTTAATTACCTATTTTTCTTTGCGTTTCGTCGTTATATATTTAAACATAGAAAACTTTCAAATTACTGTCAATTTTTTTAGGAAGTGTGTACATTTGATTGTGAGACACGTAGTTTGCCTCATTTGCTACAAACGGGTGGGATGAATACAAAACTACAAATATACAGTCTATATGTATAGATAAGTTCGGAAAACACTCCATTTTTTAAGTCCGAATCTATTGTTCTGGCAAGGATATCAGTAGAAAATGCGAGCGTATAGTCGGCAATAGGTGGACACACACTCTATAAAAATTCAAAGTTGCAGACATGACGCCATGTCATGAACTTTATTACAAATGCGTGACCTACAGTCAAATAGATTTAAAATGGTTTCCAATTAATTAAATAGTTTAGCTAGTAAATATAAAAAAATATTTTAAGGGTTCATCAATTGTTGAAATTGACAATAACAATTAAGTGGGTGGGGTATGTAAACAAAGTGTCTACTTTATTGTTATTGTCAATTTCAACAATTGATGAACCCTTAATACATCATAAAAACATGATAGTGGAATTAGAAACGTTGTTAAGTATACCTAATTCAACAGTTAAAATTATACACTTTAGTATTGTTAATTAAGCTTGTTGATTTGCATGCGTCGGTTTATTCCTGTATGTGCCAGTAATTTGATCGGCATAAACTTGTAAAAGTGTTAATCAGATCATGCAGATAATTGCATATACTTATACTGCATTTTTTACTGAATGTCAATACATATTATAATCAACTCTTTGTATTTTTGTATCAACAAGATTGACACTTTCTTAACAGTATTATTAGTCACCGATTCGACTTCATTATTTGCCACATTTTGGCAAAGAGGTCATCATTAGTTTGAAGCTTTTGTCACTACACCTCTTTATTTTCACTTATCGCATATATTTAACAGTTTTGCAGAATATCTTCCAAAATAAATAGTTACACATACGATCTTCAAGAGTGTTCTCAACCACCACCATCTTCGAGAACCTTCCAAAGTAAAATTCACCTCGCGTCCAAATACTCCTGGTATGATATCTATGTCTGGTATAGACGCTGGTATTGGAAACGAGAGCGGCACTGTGTCAACATTTACACCATGTCCACAAAATGAATATCTTACACCTATGGAAATAACGGATCAAGAAGAAGCAATTTCACCATCACCAATTGAAGCGATTGTTAATATACCATAGTACACAGAAAAGGATGGCAATCCATAATATTCAATACGTGATTCAAACTTACCTTCTAAAAAAATGTGTGAGGTGATTCCTTGTCAATAAATTTTGGTCATTTATGAACGTACATACTTTAAACATACGCTTCTGTTGCTATCGATTAAAGTGAGTTAATTAATCGAGTAATTGAGATCGCTCTAAATTACACCAAGGCCAAAACAAATCAAGGCATTGACTTTCTATGATCTTAAAACGCAAACTTTGCCATGTTATCAAATCAAACCTACGGCCGTATGAAAGATTTAAACGCTCAAATTATTCATCAATTCTACATAGTGACATTTAATCTGAGGCAGGTTCATACAATTTGTAAGATTAAGTTGATTCGTTATTTCATTTGACGCCTTAACTTAAATGTATTGCGAAAAATGAAGTAACATTGTTTTTTTTAACAATTATTAGTGTTTACGAATAAGTATTTCGTTTTGAAAATTATTTCTATTTTTTTTAATTTTTTCGTTTATTCGGAATTAATTATCAACATTAACCTATGTATGCTATTCATCATTATAATACTTCAAAAAAAATTGACGGCTTTTGATTGGCTGATCGGGTGTGCGAAAAAAATCCATATACACCGTGTGTGGGTTCATATATACCGTGTCCCCTCGGGTAGCCTCTCATAAAAATGCAACATAAATTCTTGTCAAATGTCCTCCATTTTGTTCATAGATTCGAAAATGTTTTTCTTTGTAATCTTAACATTTGTAAACAAATAAGACATATCGATGTCCAGTTCTTTATAAAATAACGTTGTATAGCAGAATTTCAACATAATAACAAATCTATTACTCACAATACTGTAAACCTAGGGTCCAAAATTTGACGCTTCACAACTCCAACATCCCAATGGATTGTGCTTCTTCCATTACCATTTTTCCATGTTCAATACGACGAATTTTCCAGTCATTATAAAGTAAATACAAAGGTTGACTTGCGTTTCATTCATTAGAGCAAGCCAAGCTATGCATTAAGAATAAATAATGAAACTGGCTGTCAAAGATCTTTCTCACGAATCCACGTAGATTTCTTTGCTCTATTTTCGGAAAACCATTTCCATCTTGCCCTAACAGTTTATCCCGTCAGCGAGTGTTTCCTTAATAAAGTCCATATATCCGTATCTTCCGTGTGCATTTTTGTTCTTTTTAAATAGATCCTTGTACTTTCGATCCTTACTTACACACCGCTTCCTTTGTTTAACATGGGTTAATATATTTCGGAATCACCTAGTAAAACAAAAGATTTGACGAGAGCGAGTTGTTCTTTTTCACGTGAGCGAGTTGATATTTAGATATCAACCCGGCCGCGTGAAAAAGAAAAACCTGCCCTCGTGAAATTTTAAGTCGTGTATTCAATGGCGCGCAGTCTTCGTGTTAATTTAGAATTTAAAATAAACACGAGCTGCTTAATTTTGAAAGATTGTCTTTACTAACAAAACTTATTGTATTTTCATGAAACGTTTATTACAAAACTTAAATATCTTCGGATATATGTACAGAACTTAAGATTTATTCGAAAGAAATGAATATGTTGTATTTATTCATGTAATGATTTAATAGCGACGTTAACCATCTACAATATACTTCCAATTCTGGCTCATTGACTTACAATATTACTTCCAAATTACATGTTTCTTTGTAAATATGATCAGGAATAAGTAAATATGTAAGATAACTGTCCATAAATATTTCCAATGTAATGCGTAAAATTGCGTAATTTACCGAAAATGAGAAGATTGCATTGAACATAACATCTTGATAAAAAATTAAACAATACAATGAATCAAAAAACTTATTCGTGCATTTATTGTTAATTAACAAATATTATTTACTGTCGCGGATGCTAAAATATGTAATCAAATCATGCTAGTTATCTGTTAATTAACAGTTTAAAATCCTCTACATGCTCGTAAGAGAAAAAAGATGCACTCGAAACAATTCGTTTGTAAAAACGCCCAGTTTATGTACATGTGTAACTAATCACTTGAATCGTTGTGTAAGTCGGATATTAACCTCATGCTATGGTTTTCTGTGTTAAAACAACCTGGCCTTGGACTTCTCAAAATCCTCAAACGCTTCGCGTTTTCGGATTTTCACGAGAAGTCCGCGGCCAGGTTGTTCTAACTCAGAAAACCCTCGCACTCAGTTAATATCCTTTACATCCACAACAATTATAAGCTTAAAACTTAAAATGTCAAATAGTAAATACTATCAACTTCATAACACGGTCACCAGTATGACGTCTTGAACAAACGTAGTAAAAAGCAATTGGGGTGCGCCACGGGGAAATTAAACTAAAACATTGCATTTGGTTTTTTTTGTACATTTTAGAGCTCCAGACCGATTTCAAAGGGATTTGAAGTATTATAAAATCGTAATAAAGATTTCTGACGGTGTATATGGGTCCTTATACCCCTAGAAGCTACAAATAACCCCTCGGCTGACGCCTCGTGGTATATGTGCTCTCGGGTATAAGGACCCATATACACCGTCAAAAATCTTTATAACTAATATTATATATGTATTTGACATGTATCTTTTTTTTATTTCTTTCATGTTTGTGATAATAAAATTACTATAAAAACAGTTTTAATTAGTTATTGTTGTTTTTTAGCTAATGCAATTGTAATGGAAAACATTTTTGTCATGTTCACTTAATTTGAGTAAACCTTTTTAAATACCGGTTATGCTATTTTTATTGTTATCTCGGTGAAACTTTCTAAAAAGTATAATATAAACATTTAAATCATTGGAGGAAAAATTAGCCAAGGGGGAAGATAAGCATAGGTTTACCATGTAAAAGCATAATATGAAAAGTTGCATCAACAGATAAAAAATTGACTGGGGAAAAGTTTGGAAGCGATATACAATAATATGCATTATAATATCAGTTTAATCAGCCGGGAAAAATTGGCACGGGAAATGATTGGACGAGATATACAACAAAAACATAATAACATCAGTTTCATTAACGGGGATTGTCATTGGAAGGAAGTAGCTTTTTTAGGAGATAGGCCCGGGCTTTTTTCCCACGGGAAAGATTAGCTAGGGGGGACATAGCCTGTTACACCTTAAATCCAATCCACGGTTTTTATATTATAGAATTCGGAAATTAAAAAAGCTATTTTTGGCTTCTATCTAGTTAACTTGAGCGTGGCCATACTCCTCACAGTGCTGAACAATAACAAATGACAATCCTGGTAACAGAGTGTTTACTTGTAATACACATATCACCTTCAATGATGTTGGAAACAAAATGTTTGTTGGCATCGGTTGTAACGGATTTATATGCTTTGATGGCGTTGGCAACCAACTGTCTTTAATCAATGATAATGATTTGAAAGGTGTAAGTGGTATATGTTGTGATGGTAGCGGAAATGTCTTTGTTACTGGACGATATTCCCACAATATTGTACAATATAATGAAGATGGTAAGAAGATTGGTGTTGTCGTGAAACAAAAATATAGGTTTAATTTCCCATCATCTATTGCTTTTAGAGATAATAGATTATTTGTGACATTGGTCGTCTCCGATATATTGAGAGCATTTGACTTAGAATAGGCAAAAGTACATTTCCAATATAAACTTGAAGTTTCATGGAATTTCCAATATCATTAATCAGATGTATTTAAAGTATTTGACTTAATGATAGAAGTTTAGTACCTATATAGTACATTGGTAGTATTGGAAATTTATTAATGCTGTTATTATACACTGTAGAATCTAGCTCTAGACTTGCCCTGTTGTTTTTTGTAGACTTTCGCATGAAAGTCTTATGATAGTACCATAAATAGAAAACTATTGACTGAAAGGCCCGACCAGTTCAACCAGTGGAGTAATACACAGATGTTGATAAAAAAATCTTAAATATTTGTTGTGCCTAGCTTCATTGCCTGATATTCGTTTTGTTATACTGAATTGAATTTGCAATATATACAATTGAGCTATTACTTAGCAGAATATTGTTTATGATAGTGCACCATGTACTAAATCATGAGTCTCATTACTACTCTTATGTGCATAAGAAACTATTGACAGATTTTGTATTTGACATTCTCAAATAATAGAAAATTTTTATTTATTGACTTAAATGTATTACCGTGAACAAGTTTTGTTAACATATATGCGACCTATGGTAAGCTGTTGTTGAACTACATAGTACTAATTTTAAACATATGGGGTTGTGCATGTGATAGTAATTCATGAATTTACTTATCAACCAACCAGCACGAAATGACTGTAATTATCAGCTAGCATATGCAGTATACATGTAAGACAATCCTCGTTCAGACAGTTGCATACTCATAATTATGCAAAATTATTAATAAGTAGTTAGCCATCTTATATTGTTGATAAACAGGTCAGAAACGTTGTTCATGTAACTTATTAATTCACCAGAATGAAAACACAGGGATGATTGAATAATACTAAACATTTGTTGTAGCAATGGTTTGATCACATTAAGTTCTTACTTGAATGCTCATCACGGTTCTCATGATTGCTTTACACTTAGCTGTCATTTGGTGCAAAGTTTCCCCTTAAGAGTATTTGATTGAAAGCCAACAGGGTGAATCAGCCTGAGCCTGGAGGCTCTTTTATATCCATTTAAACTGATTGCAGGACAAAATTTGTCCTTCCTCTTTTCCTGATTTTGCATTCTATTATAATGATTGATATTGAAACTGACAAAGTGATCTATTACTGGCCTAAATATGTGTTAAATAGGCATTTATAGGTGAATGAATACATGTTCTTGTTAAAGCGCATCAAGGTACGACTATGCCATAATATAATGTGACTGATGGACCTGCTAAATGCCGGCATGTTTAGTGTATAACGAATCTCTAAATAATTTAGTGGTTCTCTCGGTATCTTACTTGTGATTCTCAGAATGTCTATATGACATGTTTGAATCTGATTAGTTATGTATAATTGGTTATTTCTTATAGTTTAAATACTGCTTTAACTACTTAACATAATTGTGTAATTTTGGCTCGGTCATTTGTCTATATACACCTTTCAGCATGTATATGCCATGGCAAAAATTAGTGTACTGGACTTGGCATAATGTTGAGTCTTTGTGATCCTACGTTGGTTCCCTATTTGGCTACTACATCAGGGTCCCGTATTATCAAACGTCTTACGACTGATTTTAGTCGTAAATCCTTCTATATTGTACAGTTGAATTATCTTAAGATGTTTGATAATATCCGGCTCAGATGAATAAGCATGAATTGGTGGTATTGGTTTGTTTGTTTGGGTTTTACGGCGCACCAACACAGAAAGGTCACATCGCGCCGAATCGTGGTATTGGTAGTCTGATTTTAGATATTTACATCTCTTTTTGACGCAAGTCTTTCAAGAGTCCAAGTCTATTAAAAAGTTTTAGGTAATGAATCCACCAAATAGCTTTTATTGAAAGATTGATATCTGTTTAATTTTAGTTTGATTTCCTTTTTGCTATGATTCTATTTATAGTTAAGACTTCCGAAGTAGCTTAAAACTATGTTATGTAAATAAATTACATTGATCATATATCTGGAGGCTTTATAAAAAACAACAACATATTAAATACCATCTAAATCTTACATTGAGTTTGTTATGTTTTATTTTTATTTATAGATCTTGTAAAGTTATCACAGCCCATTTTACCCTTAAGCAGTGAAAAAAGCTCAGAGAGTAAAATGACATTAGCTTGTATCAGCATAGAGTCTAAAATTCTCAACAAAATCAGCATCTTCACTATAAATAGTCAATACCTATGTGAGAATTAAATATAATCACAACCGTATCAAATTGTGTGATAGCCATCTGACCCTGACTTTGATGATACATAGTAAGCAAAAGAAGATTTCAAACTTTAAGAACCATTTTCATCTTCATTAAAGAGACCTGCAATTACAATGCTGTTCTAGGATGGAAGTTTATATAGTTAAATGGTCATTTTACTTCAAGTAAAAACCTACCACTTATCTTACAGTCAATCATACTATCTGGTGAGCACCATAAAGATGGCCCATTGTCATTGGAGGTGGTAATGATATAAAAATATTAGAACACATTCAATGTTCACCATACACTTATGAGTTATAAAACGTATGCATGGGTGTTAGGACTTCCAGCATTGGTGTTTGTATTTGCACTAAAGTCAGACAAACTTTGAGTCCAAAAGACAATCCTATGGATACACTTTTCTCTGTCATCAATAATTTATGTAAGTAATGCATACTAGATGTAGCTGGTATACTAAGATGACTACAAGGCGGTGACTTATCTTTCCTGGAATACATAGACAATAATGTTTACTATGCATGTGCATCAATATTTTAAACTTAAAAAACTTATTTTAAAATAATGATTGCCTATTCAAAACAGAATGTCATTAAGTTATGTAAAACTTTTGTAGAAGTTTTTGATGGTATCTATCATTATGGGCAAAAATAACTTCTTAAACAATACCATAAATGGGTCTAAGTACCCGTATGTATCGAATTTCATGAATTCTAATTCCGTTATTCAAACATACTCAAAACGAATTGAGTGGTTAAAATGTTTTATATTTGTCTATACCGACCTTGTCAACATTTACATGTACATAGATTTTGTCAGCAATTATCGATATTAATTATCGCTCCGTTGGTTCATTTTGTTAATCGTGACAAACGCAGATTTTTTTGGTGAAAGTTTCTTCCGGGTTCCATATTGTAACCAAATAGTCATTTAAGTTCATTTTTTGTACCGATTGTTGCAGTGTGCCAGTTGAGTGCAATAGGACTAGTATTCTATATTATGTTTGCATAGCACATTTGCCAACTTCGGTGTCAAATAGATCTTTATTGAAAAAAAAACATGTATCTTACAACGAAATGGCATTTTAAAGTCAAAGTTTGCCCCTTGTCATCGGGCAACTGGTATCTATCTATTAATCTCCATGGGGAGTCTTTTTACTCCGCTTATTAGTGCAGCCGACAAATTGACGCAACGGATTTATACCACCCTCGCAGGTACCCATTTACAATTGGGTGGAGTGAAGCAATTGCAGGTTAATTTCTTGCTCAAGAAAATTAGCAGTGCCCATAGTAGGATTTGAACCCAGGGCCTCTGGATCGATAAGCGTGCGTCCTACCACTGGACTACCACTCTTATCTTTATCCAGAATAAGGGACTTTAGTCAGTTATCTTCCCCCGATAAAATCTGAAGCAATTCAATTGGTAAGTAGGTCCTTAAAGTTGGAAACCTCGGATTTTATCTTTGAAGTTCTATGTAAGGATAACAAAATATTTCATCTAATATCTCCCTTGCTAATTAAAGTTCAAATTCCCTGGTTGTAATTCTTCAATTTTCAAAAAATATAGATAATTATGAAATATTATCCCAACTTTCGCGAAATTTGGTCATCAAATAACGGCGCAATACAAATTTTAACTCGTGGGCGTAACACACCTGCAGAAAGATATGCATGAGTTATCGTTCGTGACCAGAATCGGTATGACGTCATCGTAGTCCTACATCCTGATAGCGGCTATTAGAAACACAGTTGAAAGCTGCCAAGTTTCCTTATTATAGCATATGTAGAGAAGATATAGATCAATTTTTTTTTTCAAATAAAAAGAATTTTATGTAGAATAATCCTTCCTAGATCGAACAGTGAAAGAATTTTGACCATCGCACATTATTTGTGAATGTGGTGATGATTAAAAAACTAAGACCATTGAACAAGTGTTAACCCTAACCTTTTTTTCTCTATATATTATAATATGTACAATTTGTTTCGAGCGCTTGTAATTAGAAATAAATGCTAATTAAAGAATTGCTATTTACAACTTAGTTTGTATTTACTGTTTATTAATGAATGCTTTTTTTCTGACGGCTCTTCAATTATACTTTTATGATATCAATTTAAATGAATATGAAGTATTAGTTCGGAGCCTATATTCTTATTTCTTATGAAAATGAGAATTTATTACTTACAGTTGATCATGTGGTTTCAGATTTCTTCAGCACCAGTTCTGATTAATTATCACAGAATGTTTAAACATCAATTCCGATGCAACTTATGTTTTAAAAAACTTTATAATAATGGTTCATAAGAATTCCATCTTCGTTCGAGGGACTGCACTCACTTTGGTTTCAAAATAATAAAGATAATTTGTTCCAAACGACCTCAACTCGGCGACGAAGTATATAATTTCATATCGTATGTTTTGTTTTGTTCGTAATAATTCCCTTTGTTATATTTTCATGCTTTTTCGTATTTCCCTATGAGAATTTAAGTTTCAATAAAATCACATAATATATTAAAATTATTTCTCTTCGGTAAATTCAACTATTTATAAATTGTCTTACAAACTAGTAAAAACATAGAGATATTAACGTCGCAAATTGACTTCCGTGAAAAACAATATCAACTCCGAATCAAATTATTATTTTCTAACATCATTATTCAGACCAATATTAACTATAATTAACTAGTATATAATTGGCGATAGCCTTTTGACAAGTCATGCGTAACTAATGCAATTTGCTGGCGGTGCGATCTTAGTCTATATTAAGAACCAGTTTCTTTATCCAATAAATAGAGGTTCAACCCGGGACTTTTTTGTCATCTTGTACGAATTTATTGTTCCCCGCGGGGAACCTCACATACTAAATCAACAATTTTAAAGTTGGGGGTACATCAAAATTTCTTATCAATTATTCTCGTGTGACACCAATCATTGATATTATTGCGTATGTTTCCATGGACACAGACTTTCAAATCCTAACACGTGTTGGCTGTCACTCTTCGTTGGCATTAATATACAAAGTACGTACCGCACTCTCAATCAATTTCAACATTGTCTCACAGCCGTCATGCTGTGAATTCGATAGAAAATTTTAATCCGCCGACATATGTTACGCGATATTGGAGATAAGGTAAATGTTTTGCAGATGACCGTTCAGGCGAACAAGGTCAAATTATGCATTAAAATATTGGGGTTTTTGTGCAAAATAGCGAGGTTTAGAATTCCGGTCTCATCATTTAATATAATCGCACAACCAGCGTTATAAAGACATTCGATCAATTTTTATTTCTATGATTTTTTCGACTCGACAAAGTCTAGATTATTTAAACATTCATACTTATTTTCGAACTATTCATTGCACACAACTTTACGAAACAATTCGAGTAGTATTCTCTGCACAACATTACTGTCACCTGATTCTTCCTTTTTTCGTCTTTGGTCGCTTGTGAGAAAATACGCGTGGTACAATATTTTCTTTCCGAAAAGGAAATTAGCGTTCTCCGCACGATTTATATATTTTTTGACAAGTATCTGTCAAAAAATGACGAGATTATAACTTTACATAGTCTAAGTTATTCCTGCCGAGTTTTTTAATCATTTTCCCCTTTCACTTGGTCATCATTTGGAAATCAAGAAAAACACGCTTGGTTTCGACCAATTATAGACTCATTTAATCTAATGGCATATTCAATTCACTTAATTTTTGAACCCCTTTTCACGCAAATAAAAAGTATATTACAAATATCTACTTGGTATCTTGGAATTGTGCGATGAATGCAATCAAATATAAAAAGCGCTTTATATTAATATAGCCTAGTTATTTAACTATTTTATTTGAAATTATAAAGTCATGTAGAAAATGTAATAATAAATAGAAAAAAGGATATTTAATTTCAAAATGTTTTTGCGACTGATTAATTGACAGACGTGTATATATTACCAGAGACATAGATAACGTGTGTATAATGTATCTAATTCCCTGATATTACAATCCATTGCATGTTATAACACAATTTAATCGATAGGACTACGATGACGTCACACACGGTAGATAAGCGATGCTGTACTATCGGCTAAATTGATACAGGTTTAAATCAGAGTTAAATATCTCGATATATACATTGCATACATGCGTTAAACGTGGGCGTATGCTTAGATACAATAGAAATACCTAATATTTCGATGTTTAATCGTGTTTTGTGTCCTTCGATGAATTTGACCTTTAAGATGTTAACAGAAGTGATGAAATTTAGATAGTTCTTTGCACTAACAATACTTAGCTTGATTTTCAAACAAATTAAAAGATTCACAAAAGAATTATTTAAGATTAATTTGGGTAATTGACATTAAAAAGTAAGGGTAAAATCCGAGTAATCCAACTGATAGGACCTACCTATTTGAAGAGTTTACAAGGGGAAGTAACTGACTAAAGTCCCGCATTGACGAATATTCTGGTTTTTTTTCATGTTTAGTTCTGTGGTTTGTTATAGGTTGTCTCTATATCGCACCAAAAAAAACCATGGCGTTATTAATCTTCTAAGATGACGTTAGACTTACTTTGAAACTAAAAGATGATATTTTCACTGCATTAAACTATAAACATTTATATTTTAATCGATTATCCTAACCGTTGGACACCACTTTCCTACGTAAATCATGTAAACCAGCTTTTGTTTCCTTTTTTACTTCTATTATCGAAGCATCAGGCATCGGAATATGGCTCCAATTCAAACATTTGTGGAAGTAATGCAGTCTAAACTTCTCAAATACCTTTTCTTGATAAAGAAGTTAACAAAGACCATGTTTGGATTCAGAACAAGCACTTCAGTACAAATTATGTATTTATTTATCATAACAATTCAGCATATGAATTTCAGAATTTGCATTCAATTATAAATGATAAAAATGATAATCGTATATGGTTTTTACTAGATTTAGCGCCGTATCAACACAGTTTAGGTCATTTTACGGCGTCCAGCGCACATAACCTAGCTTTCCAGGACCATTGTCTATAACCAGTACTCACCTTCTTTTTTACAAGGCCTGAAAATTCTCCATAATATTATAATCTAATCAATGGAGGTAAAGCGACATTATTGTCAAATTTTCACCAAAAGGTATACCCTCCCCGATGGGATAAAACCCGCACTCCTCGGGCACGTGATTCTAAATCCCGGCCCGCTAGCAACTGCGCTATATGTATTCAGTTATGAAAATACAAATAAGTTTGATGAAAACACTATCTGATAATATGAATCAAAGTATTGACAATATCTACTGATTGGACGTTGCTACTAAACTTGTAAAATAAAATGATTTGGTGTTTCAGGAGTGTGCAGTTTTTAACAGGAGCGTGTGGGAAAATCACACAACCCTTAATGTCTATCGCTGATAATCGATTCACAGTCTCCTAGAACATATTTTTAAAAACATAATAACATTATGGGGTGCTCAATCTCTCGGACTGCATTTGTAACGATAAAGCCCGAGTAATCCGCATGAGATTTTGTATTGTTTTGAATCGGATGACTCCGAGTTGTTCATAAGGGCAAATGCACATTCTTTCAAATAACTACAAACATCTCATTTGATGGAGGCGTTTACAACTAGTCAGTTAGTCCAAGGACAAGATGAATAAAACCATGAAATTCAAATCAATTCAGATTTACCAATGAAAATAAAGAATAAAAAAACACCAGGGTCTATTATAAATCAGTACCAGTCATAGAGATTATAGCTTATCAATATATAATTCAAACTAAGTTCAATAAAAAAAACTATACATATTTCCGGTTTGCAAGTTCGTTTTTTATATAAAAAAAAACCACCGGAAGACACGACAGTTACATGTATGAATGGCTTCATGTTGTGGCGCCACATTTCACAACAACGTTGTCTGAAATGCATTCATCAGGATATTGTGTACAAAGTTCACTAAAACCTCCCTTTGACACAATACGTTTTAAATATAGATTTTGTAATGACGACACAATGTTGCTGTTATCACATGACCCATCAAAAGAATATGCCTCGTACGCAGGTTGATATTTCAATATGTCAGAAACTGATTCCACTTCAACTGAAATAATAAGGTGTAATATCAGCACGGTATGATACAATAATGTATTATTGTGCCGAATTTGTGACAGGGGCAAAACTGCAAAAGAGGTTCTCTCTTCTGCAAAATAACAATATAGATCTACACCACAAACAATTTTTGAATTCATTAGGTAAATACAAAAGATCACATTATACATATATTTAGGTAAAAATGAATATTAAAACATTATCACTATACATGTACACATTTACTCATGTAAACACAAACACGGAAGATTTCGATATATTTACTTGTGTAAATGCACCGAAAAGCATTTTTGTTTTACTCAATTATCCGTACACATATATATTTTAAGATAAATCTAACCCTGGTCAGGGGTGTGTCGGACCACCCCCTCCCCCCTAGAATTTTCTAACTCTCTGTCCATTAGTGTATTTCTTGACTGTAAGTCATGATTAGGTAGTATGAAGCAAATTGTTTGGTGAATGGTTATGTAGTTTTTATTATTAATAGGTGGCACTGTTCTGCAAAATGTGTATAATGTGTATGTGGTTTTTAAAGTTTGGACCCCCCAGAAAAAGTTCGGACCCTCTCCCCTAGAAAAAATCCTGGATCTGTCCCTGTATCTACATATACGTGGCTACTATGAAAGACATTTAGATACATTTTGTACATACAAAAACGATCAATATGAAATACATGATGACTTTTAGATATTTATGGCAACACTTTGTATATTAAAATGTTGTATTGTGGCATACTTCTAACACCAGATAACCACATATAGTTATTGGGATAAAGAAGTGATCAAAACGTGCACATGCTTACTGAGAAGTTAAATGGCTTACTCAGACAATCAGGAATTGGTCCAGAAGCAATCCATGAGCCAGATGCTCCACATACATACATTGTCTCATAACTATTATCACCTGGTCCTATTGTATAATTCTGCTGACATGTCATCATACAAAACTGACCATAATCTCTTCTCCATCCATTACAAATCAATGCTCCATTTATTGGTACATTTAACTCTTCACAAGGAGTTGCTGTAATAGAGGATTATCGTGTATGATATAGATATATAACATTTTCTATCATGTCACATGGAAACATTCATAACTAAAAGAAGACAACATTCTTCAAAGTGAAGTGTAGCAAAATCCTTCATATTGAAGAGTAACAAACTCCTTCAATAAGTTAAAGAGTAGCAAAATCATTTAAACTCAAGGGTAGCAAAATTATTTAAAACGAAGAGTAGGAAATATCTTCTAAATAAAGAGTAGCAAAGGTCTTTTAAATTGAAGAGTAGCAAAATATTGAAAATCGCAAAGCACTGCAAATACTTGTAATTGAAGAGTAGGAAACCCTTTAAATGGGAAAATAGTAAAAAGTCAATTATCCTAATTGAAAATACATTTTCATTTATATAGCGACCACTAACAAATATTAGGAATGCAATAACCTATAGTATTAAATATACAGGCATATGTACAAGTTATGTATGGGTATATTTAATAAAAGTCAGATATTTACAAGCTTATATTTAAGGGTCTAACTAGGCAGTGTTTACCTATGGCAAATTTTTATTTGAAAAATGCACGTATCTCAATTTCATTTACCACATTATGTTTAGATGAAACTCAATTTTAAATAGTGCAGCTTTTTCCCAAAAAACACAAAACTAGAAAACATATGTTCAAAATACTCACGTCTGACCGATATATTGAAAGCACACTCAGTTGATAAACCGTTGGATGGTTTCGTAGCAACATATTGAGCTGTAAAATCACCCCATGGAAACACAAAGGAAGGAGATGGGTAGTTTGAAACTATGTCAAGGTTGTTTCCAAGGGGGTCGTAGAAACCTGGTGATATCCAATCAAATTCAACTGTTCTGTCTGTAGCATTAACTGCTAAGTTACCACTACAGTTGACAGCAATGGGTGGTTGTATATCTGTAAAAATATAAACAGTCATAATTTGATGTTTCATACGTGATTTGTTATAATGAAATGTTCGTTTTGTTTCTTTCTACTGCTTGCTGTTTAAAAGTTTAATTTCATGTCATGATTTTAATTCGAGGCATTTAATAAGAGCACTTAGAAAATATCAATTACTTAAGTTTACTACAATATAAAGTGCTTGTGTTTAAAGTATAATCACCACGGATTTTTTTGCCAAAAGAATTTTAACAAACAGGAAATGACGTCAACAATGACGTAATAATGCTTTAGGTTTCCGTGACCTGAAAACGTATGTTTGCATTGGACAAACTAGATAGAATTGAGTATATACATTCTGTACACAAACGGTCTAATTGACCCCGAGCATCATGGGTAAAACTGTTTATTTATCTGAAACACCAGGCAATGTTTACATTCTTATATTTTCCCCTTCAAGTAAACTGAACAAATAGAGTATGTTTTTTGCGTCTTCTCAATAAATTTTACTATCCAACCACTTTCCTCATTAAATTAAACATTTTTACTGGTAGTTAAACCTCCATTCTAACGTGTTCACATCTGTCATTCTTTACCCAGACATTTGAAATCGAAAGTAGAATACACGGTTTAACTATGCATCTGTACCTTAACAGGTTTTAAAGTACTTAGTATCTATGGATGTATATTTCTGTAGTTAAAAGTGATTATTTCTTTGCATTGATTTTGTCAAAAAACGAAATTATCCAACGATTTTGTCTTCAAGCGCCGCACTATATTATGTTGCGTACCAAATCGCCGAATTCTGCGAAGCGATGTGCGTCTAAGAATAGAGGTGATATCTTTTATATACAGAATGAGGATTAAACAGGATTGTGTTAACTCCAATTTCTTGTATCTTGTAGTAGCAAAAGAGTGGAGGAATATTGGCTTGATAAAATCGTATTTGCTAAGCGCATATTGCAGCATCATGTACAAGAAAGCGTATTAATTTCGTTTAAAATTTTATCACGGTTTTGATTATAGCTTTAGTCTAAAATTTAGAATTATGATTTAATTACATGTATAATTAACGTAAAAAAACACAAAAAGACAAAAGTTAAAATAGTTTTAATTTGGATATATCTATACTTACCGTTTTCGCATAATTGTCCACTCCATCCATCATAACAATCACACCGGAAGTCGCCAAGTAGATTCACACAGTCACCGTTTATACACGGTGAACTGTTACAGTGGTATGCAACTGAAAAATGTACCAAAATAACATTTTATTTTTGCATAAATTGCAGACAGATTAACAATCATAACTCTATCAGACCTTTTAATGAAAAGTTCGTTGACGTTTTAATTAAACATATATCGCATATTTGAAAAAAATAGTCCAAAAATTGCTAAATACACTGTGCATAAGTGGAGACAAGGAAAACCGAAAATAACTTCACTAAGTATATTAGCAATGTCAGTGAATTTTCTTTATCCTGCTAAATTTAATATTCATGCGATATAAGTGTAATGAATTTCAAAAAATGAATTTTGTATAACAGAAGCGTGACGTACACAAACTCACTTACATACACACTGGGGTGTTGTTCCGCTCCAAGTAAAATCATCCTGGCAAGTTCTTACTGGATCACCTGTTGTCATATTATAAAATGCGTTACAAGAATATTCGGCAACGCCGCCATAATTTGTTGATGTCCAACTTTTTGTTCCATTAGTGACGTCACTTGGCGTTCCACAATTAACAACTGTAATATTGTAATGGAGGAATCATATAAATCATTTAATAAAAAAATAAATCGAAACGGCATAGATTTTATGTTAAAGAAAATTGCCGCGGCACTTGTGAGACTCAGCAGACACCTTTGATTTTCGGTGAATGATGGACAAATTCTTGGTTCATAATAATATTTCGCCAGTATAAAAAAATCAGGTAGCCTATACTCATATCAATTTCTCCATCAAAGTTGGACTAGATAAATTTCGCCCTGTTTTAAGCTGCATAGCTGTATAAAAGTATCCGAAACAAAGCAATTATGACAAAACTTTAAACCGTTGTATCTCCAAGATGACGACAAAGCGTTAAGTCACTTTTTTTCATATCCGCGCCCATTGGTTTGATTGAGTTTTTCTTTTTATTATGTCCTTTTCATCAACCTTTATTCATTAACGAGAATCGTCTTTTTTGTTCAGCACAATAAATCGGTTCTCACTAGGGAAAGAAACTTACAATTATTGACCTATTGTACATGTGACAAGAAAACAGAACTTGAAAAGACCATACCTTCAGTACAGCAAGAACCATGGAATCCAGGCTCACAATAGCAAGGGTAGGAAGAGAATCCAGAAGCCGTTCCTCCGTTATGACAAACTTCATTGCACCCTTCTTCTGAGGCACAATCAGTGAACTCTGTACACTCAGGTAATGTACATGCTTGTACAGAGCGATATCGAACCCTGTAAAATAATGATACACAGTGAAGTTACTTCTAGCGGAATGTGTGATGCCCCAAAAAAACATTTTTAAAAAAACACAAACTGCTTATAACACTATCTTATTTGAATATGGAATGTATCATTTAATATGGATTTCGCTATGTAGCCTATTCGTATTGTAGTTTTTAAATATTGTTCATGCCGCGCATGAACAAAATTTCTATTCTAGTTCATTATACAAGTAATTGCTGGTAAATTTTTCAATTTATGTACAAAATATAATAAACTTACTTGTTTCAATAAGAAAATTAATGCTGCTGTAAAAATTCAAAGAGTGCCGCAGCGTGACTTTCATAATGACGTCACAATTACCTGTTAAATAGCTGGTTCACGAGTTACGTAGTAACTTTTCCACGCTCTATATACAACTCGGAAATCAGTCAATCGAATGTAAACATATAGTAAATTCCATATTAAATGATACATTCCATATTCAAATAAGACAGTGTTTTATGCATGTCGCAAGTTATCAACTATATTTAAAGCTTAACCTGGTCTGTAGCGCAGTTGGTATATCTCCTGGATTTTGAATTTAGTGCCGCTAAGGGGGTATTGATTCGAACCCCACCGAGAGTGGTTCTACCCATCCATTATAATTTGACAATAATGTCAGTTTTCCTCCTCTATTCATAAGGTAAATGGAGCAGTTGCCGGCCATGTTAAAAGGTAAGTCATGACTGGTTATAAACATGGGTCAACGGTAGCTAGGTTAGGTGCGTTGGACGCCGTACAATAACCTTGACACGGTTGATTTAAACCAATTACAAAACGCTGATGTAGAAGGTTTGATAATTGAGTATAATTGGCACAATTTGAGCAGATTTTAGACTTCCTACTTTTGTTCCCTCTGTATTTTCGCATAAAAAGTACAAAGCACTATTTTCGAAAAATGAAATAAAAGTGCATTACAATGTAACGCTTAAAGGTACTAGTTCACAGATTTGGTTTAATTTTTCTATAATTTCAAAATACCATTCAGTGTCTGTAATTGAATCAAAAAATAATTCTTAATATTATTAAGTCAAACTGACCTATATGTGCAAGAAATATACAATAAAAGCCACAACTATTTACTAAAACTGTCATTATCAGAACATGTCATGCTTCCAAAAATGTTTCCATACAATTTGATAGTTTTAGAAAAAAAAAGATATTTATGTTGAAATCTGGGAACGAGTACCTTTAATGCTGCTTGTTTTTACCGCTTTTGATAACATTTCGACGGTCAGTAAACGGCTGTATTTCTAAAATAAATGGTGATATCAACTTATCAAATCTTTTAAAATACTGTGTATGGAACTTACTACCGGAACAAGTATATCCGATGAACAACAAACATTTATTTTTGCTAAGATTTAGATAGCCTTATGCATTCTTTACCAATGGTTTTACATGAATTCATGACATGCATGCATCATTCGACAGAATGCTTCCTTTACTTATCGTCATGGAAGTAAAAAAAGCATACCTTGTTCCGAAGCAATCACTATTACATTCACTCCAATCCCTCCATTCATTGAAAGAACATCCACAGTAATCACATGTAGAAGCTCTGACAGCCACAGATAAATCTACTTGTAGAACAAGTACCAAGATGACACAAAGATACTTTAAAATTATCTGAAAAAGATATATTCGTGATTTTTTAAATATATTCTGGACATTTCTCTTTATAATATAGTGCGTAAATATTGAAACCCGACCTGACCTTTAATATTTACATCTAAAAATTATCTACACATATCCCGACGAAAGTCAGTATAGCTCGTTTAGGATATCTTGAGACAAAATACAACGATACCATTTTTATACACAGGTGGATTTAAGTTAAGTACACGTAATTATCGACTATTATCAGTGTGTTTTAGATGTATTAAATTTAGTACGAGAACACACATTCCACGCATTAAGACATGCTTAATACTTTCATTACACAAAATCAGTTGACCTACCTATTTTATGTAATACCGGAGTCCCAAATATGTAAACAAACTGATTCGTTTGTCTCAAGTTATCCTAAACGAGCTATACCACGCCTATTATACACTTCGGCAGTGATCGTAAATTTATAGAAGAGTGTTTGTGTGTTAAGTTTTAACTCATAATCCTCACGGTTAATTAGTAATCGAGCATTAATACTACATTTGTGTTCAATGTAATGAATATTCTTGCATAAAGGTTAGGTCAGGGTCAAACTTGACGCACTATATATTTTAGACTATCAACACAAGCTCATTACAAAAAATAGATGTCCGTGGAGTGAAGAAGGCGTTTGTGTAGCCGCATCCTTCGGAGTAAACGTCATTTCCGTGGAAGGCCGACATGGATACCCTGTACTTACGATGCATGCACTAGGCTCCGTAGGTACCCACTGCTCGCCTGAGCGAATGCGCGACGCTAGCTCGATTACGTCGAGGACCGTACAAGTCTCTGCGATTAAGCAAAACTTTGTAAATAAATTACATGTATAATCAAGCGTGTACTGATACTCTTATTCTAAAAAGCCGATGCCTTCACATTTCGAGTTTAATAAATTATAAATAATAATGAAGTTACTAATCAGTGGGACAGTGCCAAACTAGTCTATATCTTTCTTTATTTTCATGTACTTATACTTTTTTTTGCGCTGACCAATTAATACAGTATCTTTTTACAATTAAAGAGCAAGTAAGTAAGTAAGTAAGTAAGTAAAGTCTTTATTTAAAGTGGATAACACATTTAACAAATATATGTCAATTTTCAATATGGTCCACATACATAATAAATGAAAAATGAAAAAGTAGAATAACAAGTAAAATAACAAAAAAAAATAATAAACAGACAAACAAACAAACAAACAAACAGGAAACAAAAGTTTAAAAACATGGAACATTAACAGGATGTAACAATATTTACAAATTTGCCATGTAATGAAGCAAGTATTTTGTCACATATCAATCCCACTCAGGGTACTTGTATTTAAGATAAAGATTTTTGAAATTGTTAATATTTTTGGCAGTTTGTATGTATGATGGTAGTGAGTTCCATAATTTAGCACCTGAATAAGATATAGATTTTCTGAATAATTCCAAATTTGGTTTTGGTACATATAGAGTGTTATTTGTACATGATCTAAGTGTCCTTTGTGGATAATTGATGAAGTTGAATTTTGATGTAAGGTATTCAGGTCCAGAATTAATAGCATTGTATACAGTTTGTAGCTGTCTGTAATGTATTCTCTCATGTATTGTCATCCACTGTAGCTGTCTGAATAGATCAGCAGAAGGTTCATCAAAGGGTTTGTCTAGGATGATCCTTGCAGCCCTTTTTTGAAATTTAAAGATGCGGGATAGGTATTCCTGGGATGTATTACCTCAGACTGGACAGCAATAGTCGAGGTGGGGTAGAATGTAAGCATTAAAAAACAGTTTGCGTGATTCAAGACTGAGAAAGTGCTTAATTCTTAGAAGAAGATATAGGAGGGAGTTACATTTTTATGCAATTGTTCAACATGAGATTTAAAACTAAGATTTTCATCAATCTTCATACCAAGTAACTTTTCAGCAAGCTTCTTTTGTTTAAACAAAATTTACAAAATCAATGATACAATGTATAATTGCCAATGAAATATAATAACATGTAAAAGGTACGAGTACTTGTATACATGCATTAAAAAACTAAAATTTATTATGTCGTTAAATATATGTTATACATTAAAATTTACATTAAAGCCACTAGACCAAGACAAAATCTTTATCACCAATCTTAAAACAAGTAATACGATCTAAAATACTATAGATTATAACCGCCTTGGGATAATGATAACTTTCTCAAGCGGGTTCCCTTGTAGGGGTAATGCTCTTCAAAATATCAGTTTCTTACAAAAGTGGGGTACTTTTATAACATGCAAATTAGACTACGGAGATACTCTCTCGGCCAATCAAATTGCTTGAAATGTATTTGATAAAACTTACACGACTATGTTAAGTGTTTGATATATAAAATCGTTTTTCAATTATTAACTCGAGAAACCAGTGCGTGTAAGTTTTGAGTTCGCAAATATCTAAACTGATACAAAAAAGAAACGCCTCATTTCAGCTAGGTACATAATTTTTATGTTCAGAATACCAAGAGAAAACATTAATGTTGATAGCCTGTAAAAAGTCCTTGCAACGTGAGGTCTGTCGTTTTTATTCTGATAAAAAAGTATTGACGTTGCCAGAATATAGCGACACTCACATGACATAAACAGCTGGTCAATGTGATGTGTCGACTAAATTACCTCAGCAAACAACGAGTTGTGACTGAAACTCGTTTTAAGACACTTATAAGTATGAGGGAGTTACATAAGTCGAAACAAGACTCATCACTGAATACCATGACCGCGATGATACGAGGGTAGAGATAGACGTCGGTGACGATGGCAAAACTTAAGAATTAGTTCGAGGTACGGTTTACGTCAAACAAGTAGTTTTCCTCATTGTTTGTCGACTTATTTGGTGTACACGGTTAACCGTTCGCTACACGTGACGTAGATATTGCCGTGAAAATCAATTACGCGAATGACGTTGGTGTTTACATAAATGTTGTAGTTGTCTTGTTTTACCCACGTAACACCCGTTCTATCTGGACGTGGCATATCAGCAAAGTTTTTAACGTTTCTGTATATTTAAAGACTCTATTGATTGGTTTCTTTTTCTCGTCAGTATATGTTCATGTATGATTTTACAAAACTATTTAGTACGGGGGCCAGAGGGGTCCACCATGCATCCCCTCTAGACTTTTTGCCACCTATGCTTAACTGTTCCTTAGAGTCCACTTAATCAGAATCCGCATTGTTCTCAAAAATAAACTCTTGCGCACTACCTAAAATGTCACAGTTTGCATGTTAACCCCTTGTTTTTTTGTCGAAATTGTCGGTGTTTGTAAAAACATTTACTTGAACAAGCATTAAGCTAGAATAATATAATTAGTGCCATATCAAAGCTGAGGCACTGGCCTTTAGAAATATATGTAACACTATCCGCTAAAATACAGTTTAATTCATGAAATTAAACGAAAAACATGAAAAAAATGTTGAAAAAAAATCGATTTTGTTTTCAATTTCATGCATATCTTTTAATTTCCAAACCCTATTTTTTGAGAAATAATACATTTATTTCATTACAAATATTTTAGAAAGGTCTACTTATTAAAAAAAATTTTATGACAGATGTACTATTTTTGTATGTAAAACCCTTTGCCATAGCAACAGCTATTTTCAAGTAATAACTTCTATTTGGTGATTAAACTTAGTTTGTTTTTTGCTCAAATCTAACGATAGGATTGCAATATTGATATCAAATGATACCCGAGACTCATGTCTTTAGTATTATTGCCGTTATCAATAAATACAGTATCGATACCTTCATAGATATTGTTAAGAAATGTTAATCAAGGCGCTGAAAGCACCGATTTTGTTTTCGGTTTGACAGTATTAAAGTGATTCACATGTCATAACGTTTGAAGACAATGGTTATTGTGCAGTGGTGGTCTATTGAATGAAGAAATAATATAATAAGACTAAAGAGACGCTTGTTGTTTTTTTTTGCTTTTACTGAAATAAAATTGTGTTGGAATATGATTTTGTAATTTAGATTTTACGCTGTATATCATTACTTTTTAAAAGGTTATATGCGGCGGCAGACTTTTTTTAACCAACTTTCCCGGACTTGTTTCTTTAACATTAATCGGTTTAGCATCTTATCCTTACATATCAAATGCATAGCACTGTAAAAACCTAATACTTTTATTTACTCAATGACTGTTAAAGTAAAATATTTGAATTAATAAAAGAGTAACCAAACTATATAACATTGAGTCGTGAAACCAAAATCAACATATGCGTAATATTTGTTCATTAGTTTACATCAACCAACTTGTTTAGAAAGTTTTCCTGGACCATATTCTAACAAGTGCCTATCTTCCCTCCCTAATGAGCTGGTAACTTTGCTACATATTGCGGATTAAAGGCCATAAGTCCATTTTTTAAGGACCATGACCAGCCAAAACCTGGGCTGAACCTTGAACCGCATGATTCGACAAACGCCAAACGAATAGAAAATACACAACCTATTATTTTATATACGTATTTATTCATGTCCAATATCTTAACAATCGTTTAATACATCTATCCACTCCATGAGTTTATCTAATTTAACATCTGTAGATATATCTTTATCTTGCCCTTCGTCAGCATAAGCGTTATCCAGGGTATCGCCCTGCTGATTTTAAAGAACGTTACCTTTAAACCATGAAGGTTCAAGATACCCATCATTATTCGTCTGACCAAATTATTCTGAAACCGGAGGTATGTAAGGATTAGTATTGTGGACAGTTTTCTGAATGGCTACCAGGTTATCAAACATCTTGATTTGCTATACTAAACACTTGTTACAAGGTGGTAATGCTCCCATATCAACATTGAGAAACGCATCAGTTAGTTTGTCTTAAACTTAGCTATAATACAATTGTATAGTAATAACTCAGGTGCCCTGATATGTGCTGTTTGCATGGAAGGCATTCTTTGTATCTATATATATTATCTCTGTTTGATAAAACATTTTAAAGATGGATATTTTTCTAGAAGTTATAATAACCGTTCGACTGGCTGGACAGTAATAAGAAACATTTGATAATATCTTTGTTTAACATTGTATAATAAATCACATACTTAATACTGTATTACGCCTATCTTATTTGCACTTTTTTAATGAAATCGAGGATATGCTTATTAGTAATGGTTTTGCTAGTATAAAAGTTGATATGTTTAACATATTTTCATTTTTATATGCTGACGACATAGTTATTTTCGCTAATTGTAGAGACGAGTTACAACTAAGTATACACGTTTTTGAAGATTATTGTATGTTATAGAAATCAGTGGTACACACTAGTTAAACTAAGGTTATGATTTAAAAAAAGAGGCAGGATTTCAGAGAATACTAAATTCTATTAAAATGATATGAACTGGATACTGTTGAACAATTAACATATAAAATGTACATTGGTGAAGTTTTCTCATCAAGGGGGGGGGGTCATTCTCTAATACTAAAATTGTTTTGTTGGCCAAACTTTAAAAGGTATTTTAAAGTCAACAAATATTTGTCTAAATTTACTGGTGATCTAAAAACATGAATTAGAACTGTAACAGAAATATTAATATCACTCATTCTTTACTATACAAGTCAAGTTTGGTGATTCGTCCAAGAAAACTCCATTGAACTAGTTCATTTACAATTCTGTGAAAGGTTACTCGGGATAAAACATATACTCAAAATGATTTTAATCACAGTGAGTTTGGGAGGTGGAATTTTTTCAACAATTCACTATTTTAACATTATAGTAAACTATTGGGTAAAATTATTGCAAACTGATATAAATTAAAACAACAGAGATTTGTACTCAATAAACCCAACTTGTGTTCTTTGTTGAATTCATTTTTGTCCTACCTTGGTTTTTATGATGCATGTACTTTTCAAGATATTGGTAATGTTCATATATCTTAAGCAATGTTAAACACATACTATATGATAATTTAATGCAAAGTCTGAACATAGGTTAGCTAATTCAAGTAGAGCATTATTTTACAAGATATATCAAATTTTAGTTTCAGTCATATTGAAAAACATTTCAACATTTAAGATTTAGATATGGTTTGGCTATAGACTTAACCTGTGTTCTCATAGGCTACATTTTAAAACGGTAGATGGAACAAACAAAGATCCACACCTACATGTCTGTATAAATTGTCATATATTAGGAGAAGAGTTTCATGTCATTACAGAATGAAACAAATATATTCAGAATAAAGAAATATTAAAATCCCTACTTATTTTCCTTATTGATCCTATCATGTTTAAATTGATTGAACTTATTCTTACTGAAATTAAAGCTTTAACAATTTAGCTTGGTACTTATTGTTACCAATTTTCCCTAATCAAGGCGAAATTATTTAGAAATCCCACCACTGTGTTACCAATTTTCTACAATCATACTGGACGTTTTGATTTGTCCAATGCCACCATTATATACATTGATTGATGTCCATATGTCTACTACAAATTTCACTCACATTAACAGTTATAATGATAAACTACAAGAATTAAAAACATAACCAAAGACAAAAAAATAACAACTAGAGCTAGCGAGAACCAAGTTAATAAGTAAACTTTACTATATATACAAAAATGTATTTCTTTTTGACCTTAAAAATTGTGTATAGGGACCGTAAAAGTCTTGATATGAACCGTAAATTTTGAAGTTCATATCCAATTTCTAACCGTAAAAATAAGATTAGTGAGTCAATGGATTAAACGAATCACAAATCAAAACAATAAATCATTTATACAATCGTTCTATATGAAACAATTACAAAAATATGGATCACACCTTATATTTGAAGGAAATCTAGAGGAACAAGACATATCAATAAATTTCAACTCCAATCAATTTCTTAAAGATATTTTATCATCATGGTTCCAAATAAAGAAAATATATGATAAAAACAACATTGAAAATAAGGAAAACATAAACATCAATATTTGGAATAACAGTAATATAAAAATAGAAAACAAAACTGTCTTTTATAAAGATTGGTATGATAAAGGTATACAATACATTGAACACCTATTTGACTTCAGAAGCAAACAATTCTATTCATTCAATTATTTTTCTCAATTATATAATATTGAGGAGGAACAATTCCTTAAATATTTCCAATCATCACCTCAATCCCACAATCAATAAAACTCATGCTGATGAGATATGATATTTCAAAAGCAAGACCTAACAATGAAACACTATATGAAAAATTAATTAAAAAAGATATCAATCTAAACAAATATTTATGTAGCATTTTAACTTCTAAAATAACTACAACTCATAACAATGAACAATTTTGGGAAAATCAATTGATAATCAACAATATCAATTGGACTGAAATATACCAGATGCCATTTAAAGCAACAATAGACACATACTTAAGAAGTTTCCAGTATAAATTATTACTTAATATATTACCAACAAATATCATATTAACAAAAATGAAAATAAAAAACAAAACAACATGTGATCTTTGTAACAGACACGAAGAAACAATAATACACCTTTTTTGGGAATGTCAATACAGCAAAATGTTATGGTGCAAATTAGAAGAATACCTTCATTCGAAGGAAATCATTATAAAAATTACTAAAAATGAAGCATTCATAGGAATATTCAATCATAGGTTTAAACACATCTTGAACTATATGTTCCTTTCAGTAAAAACATATATTTACAGCATGAAATCACGAACAAAAATTCCGAATTTCGAACATTTCCTCACCTAGCTAAAATCTAAACTAAACATAGAATCCAAAATTGCACTATCAAACAATAAATATGAGCTTCACTTAGATAAATGGAAATGTTTCACTGAATAAAAATAATAATATAACGTAAAAAGGGTCAATATCGTTAAAATATCTTCTTTAACTTAATTGATTTTATAAACTCCACTTAGAATTCACAATCAAAATCATATTCGACTTAAGTAGGGAAAGCATACCAACCTCCAGAAAAATATGTTGTATATATATGTTAACAAAAATGTTTTTCCCCTCTCTCTCTCATCTTTTAGTTTTTTTTTTAACCAACAACTATTCTATTCTTTCTACTGTTCTATGAATTCAAAAAAAATCATCTCTACTTCTCTTTAAAAACATTCTTATATTTTATAAGAAGAATTTTTTTCAATAAACTTATAAGTTAGCTAAGACGTTATAAAGAATTGACATGTATACATGGTGCATTATATTTATATATACAATATTCTTTAGATTAGTGAATTTTACATGTAATACTATATATATATATTTTTTTACAATTGAATCATGTAATAATGTATGTTTTGGTGTTTGTTTTCACTTATATTCTTTTTGTCTTGTATGTAAGAATGTATGATTATGATTTCTTCTTATAAATAAAATTAATTAAAAAAACGATTAGTGAGTCATACATTATACCACAAATTTTAAGGTAAATTAGATACTTACAACTTCCTTTGCCAAAATATAAATTTGTAACATTATATACAAAAAACTTTAAAATTGGAAAATATAAGCTAAAGATGCTTTAAAATTATCCATACGCTTTACAGCTAACATATGTCTTGGGTATCATATGAATGTATGATACTACATGTCTATATATTAAATGACTATAATATCACGTTTGATATACTGCAGTAATATTTTTATTGTAATTTTATATTAAACTGACATGTCCATGTACAGGTATTTTTCGCTTTGGTCGAACACTTGCCTGTGTTTATATGAACAAAATTGTAAGTTAGGATAAATTTGTAGAAGTTTAACCGATTAGCATGCCCAGCAAAATTGTTTAAATTAGTAAATAGCATAGCATAGCATATTCTTTTTTTGGCATCAAATATACTTTTTTATAGCCAACAGAAAAGTAATATTACAAATACATAGTGCCCGAAAATAACCTTTTAAAAAGTAATGATGTGAAACGTAAAATCAAATTTACAAAATCATATTCCAACATAATTTTATTTCAGTAATAGCAAAAACGAAACAAGAAGAGTCTCTTTAGTCTTATTATATTATTTCTTCATTCAATAGACCACCACTGCACAATAACTATCGTCTTTAAACGTAATGACATGTGAATCACTTTAATACTGTCAAACCGCAAACAAAATCGGTGCTTTCAGCGCTTTGATTAACATTTCTTAACAATATCTATGAAGGTATCGATACTGACTTAATTGATAACAGCAATAATATTAAAGATATGAATCTCGAGTCTTAGATATCATTTAATATCAATTTTGCAATCATATCGTTAGATTTGAGCAAAAAAATCAAGTATAATCACCAAATAGTAGTTCTTACCTGAAAATAACGGTTGCTATGGCAACGGTTTTTTACATACATAAATAGTACTTCTGTCATAAAAATAATTTTGAATATGATAGAGTAGACCTTTCTAAAATATTTTGTAACAAAACAAATGTATTATTTCTGCAATAAAGGGTTTGAAAATTAAATGATATGCATGTAATTGAAAAAAAATCAATATTTTTCAGCATTTTTTTATATTTTTTTGTTGATTTCATGAATTAAACTGTATTTTAGCGGATGGTATTACATATATTTCTAAAGGCCAGTGCCGCAGCTTTGATATGGCACTAATTATATTATTCTAACTTTATGCTTGTTCAAGTTATTAATGATTTTACAAACACCGACAATTTCGATAAAAAACAAGGTTTGCCATAGAAACTGTGACATTTCAGGTAGTGCGCAAGTTTATTTTTGAGAACAACGCAGATTCTGATTTAGTGGACCCTAATAAACAATTTAACATAGGTGGCAAAAAGTCTAGAGGGGTGCACGATGGACCCCTCTGGCCCCCGTACTAATTTACATGAGTTTCGTGAATTCTAATTAGATTTCGCACGAAATTCACTGTACAAAACGTGTATTTATCAAGCAGGAAATTTGTTTACTTCCGAATTGAAGGTTTGGTTATTTTTAGCCACGACGGGATATTCCGACCTTGTTCGTCGAGTTCCGTGATTTTCCGTTGAGTCTTTACTTTCGGTTTTAGTCGCGAATTTCAAAATAGCATTAGTATAAATTCTGGAGAAAATACTTGAGATTTTTGTGCCTAGGATGCATTTTATATATTAGTTTAATGTTTGCATAAGTTTTAAGCAAAAGCATGATACTTGAAAATTATTAGCGTTCAGTTTAGTAAAGGGGTTTTAATTAATCTATTTATTATAAATAAACTACTTACCATCTTAAAATCACAAAATTTAATCAAATAATTTTCAAAAAGTAACCGAACGACGTTAGAGCTTTGAATTTTTACATTTCAATGGACGTGTATAATATGCTGACAGGTGCCCGATCGTCACTACCAATCAGGAAGTTTAGATAGCTATCATGAATTTAAATCACTTAAAACCCCATACAGACTTAATATTAAATAACATTATTTGAGTGGAACTGAAGGTATGTTAAATTTTATTATTTGTAATAACTTTGTTTATTTTAGTGAAAATGTATTACATGAATATTTATGAATATTTATATCGCTTGTTTGTTTTAGTTAATCATCGCATGCTATTTCTTAAACTATGCTTTTTCATCTTGCCGTAGCATGATAAATGAGCAGCGGACGTTGTCCGTTTAATAAATAATTGGTTTTCGACGAATTGATTTGGCTGTGGCAAGCAAACGCATTAAACGAACACTCGACAACGATAGCTATAGTTGAGTTTAAACTAATATTGACATCAAATTCGAATAAAAATTATACTGGGTTTGACGCCGTGTCAACACGATTTTTATGTCATTTTACGGCGCCCAGCGCACCTAATCTAGCTTAGCTTTCTTGGATCCTTGTCTATAACGAGTACTCACATACCCTTCCACAAGGCCGGTCACTTCTCCATATACCTTATTAATAGAGGAAAATTGGCATTAATGTCAAATTTTCACGAAAGGGAATAACCTCCTCGTTTGGGACTCGAACTCATAACCCCGTCGGGACACTAGATTCGAACTCCAGGCGCGCTAACAACTGCGCTACCGTCCCAGGCAAATTCGAAAAAAAGGATAGTTGATTATTGATCTTGGCTTTCATTTTTTCACGAGAAAAAATGTACAAAACATTTTGAAAGCAGTAATTCAGTGTTCTGATCATGACAATTCAGTGCAAATTAACATTAAAATTGTAAAAGATAGTGTTTTTACACTTACAAACCATAATCTTTAGAACGGTACATTGATTTCAGTGAGTTTTGTAATTTCCATTTTGTACAATATATTAATATATTTTCTATATGTCATTTTGTCTTAAAATATTATGAATTTATTTTCTGTAAATATATTACAGACATTGAAAGGTAATTTTAAAATACAATCATTTTAGCAAAATCTGTGAATACGTATTGTTAAGGTCAGTTCATTGCAAAATTTTGTTAGTAAACTGTTGTTCCCTTTGAAATATTGTGCCAGATAAATTAGAATTAAAATATCTTACGGAGTTTTTATCATAAACAAATTCGCAATGTTATAACCTGCAGTTAGGGACTTAAGTCAGTTGCCTTTGTCTGATAAAATCTGAAGCGATCCAATTGGTAAGTAGGTTCTTATAGTTGAAATCCTCTGATTTTATCATTGAAGTTCTATACAAGGATAACAAAAATTTCATCTAATATTTTTCTTGTTAGTGAAGATTTTAACAGAAGTGATGAAATTTATATAGATTTTTATCTTAAAAATATTTACCTTGAAGTTCAAACAAATTAAAAGATTAATAAAAAAGTTTTACCAATCTATTCACAAAGTCAAATTATATATAGAACAAGCTTTAATTTGGTATATAGATGTGCGATAAACTAATTTTAATTGCGACAAATTATATGTTAATATATCAAGTACGGAAATTCTCAGTGCGAAAGTTCGGTTCGATATTTCCAATAAAAATGTGCAAATACATGCTATTTACCGAGTCTTATCTTATCTTAAACCACAATTTAGACAAAACACGTGATATAATGCATCAGTTTAAAGCTGATACATAGGAAAAGGTTTAGACAGGTCGATGTTGAATTTTCATAAAAGAATAACAGCAAGACGAGTGTAAAAAGTAGCCCTATTTTCGGACGTACATTTCGGTTTGAGTGACATCCTTCTGCTACAAATAAATACACATATTTTTAATTAATTTACCGACCAAATCACAAAATCAGACTGACAATAGAATAAGATTTCTTTTATTATATAAATGAGTGAATAACTCGTCTTAATTGGACAAAATATATGTTAATATATCAAGTACAAAAATTTGCCCGTCCACAGTTTGGTTTGATTTTTTCATTGAAATGTGCGAATACAAGCTGATTACCGAGTCTTATTTTAAGCCACAATTTAGACAAAACATGTGATATTATGCATCAGTTTGGAAAATGTTTTGACGGGTACATTTTGAATAATAAATAAACAATAAGGGCTTGGTGAGTGAACAAAACAGGCCCATTTTCGAATGTGAATTTTGTGTTCGACTGACACCCTTCTGCTGTTAACACACAAAATCAAATTATAAATAGAACTAGCTTTAATTTGTTATATTATAACATGTTAATCTCGATTTATTGAGGCCAGACGATGTAAACTTGTTCGATGTTTGATTTTGTTTTAAATGACATCTGGGTTTACGATATTGAAATCATAAGAAAATCAACAGCAGCACTTAACAATGCATACCTGTTACTATGATTAAACATTGAAAACAACAACACATAATTGTAATTATTTTCAAATTTTTATTCAAAATTTGCCAACGTACATTCTTAATTACATTTAATTCGAGGAATGGGATTATAATAGTCTCCATTTATAAAATTATTCATCATTTTTCAAAATTACAGTCTAAAAATATGTGACGACAACGACAACGCCCTTCAAACTCATTTTATAGAACAAACTTTTCATATCATTTTTTTTATTCACGAAAAGTTTTAAACTTAATACAAACATTTTATAATTTGGCCGTTGTTGGCCGCATATTTGGCCGCAGTTGGCCGCAGTTTATACCTGTCCTTTTTTTAATTATTTCAACAAATAAAGTGATTTTTTTTTCAAAAAAAAACTAAATAACGTTAAAAGATTTCTCTTAAAAAATCACAATGGAACACCATTGAGTGGAAAGTTATTTACTTTTTGCTTGAAGATTGAAGCACTTAGTGCTAAAATATCCATCCAAAATCACTATAAGATTTGTAAATGAAGTAAATTTATTTCAAATGTTTGCGGGGAATCCCAACAAAGTGCAAGTACTGAGTAATTACCCCGGTTATTTTGACTTATCCGGGGTAATTGGATCTATAGGACTGGAGATCCTATTTCAGTAATTGTGTTTACAAGCCTTTTTTGACATGTTGATGTAAAACCAAAACTTTTAAGGGCATTTATCTTTAAATTGATGAAATTGTATAAAATATATTCTTATAATGATATTTCAATACTGATATTTCAGTAATTTCTGTTATTAGATTGAAATATAATGTAAACAAAGTGTGAAAAGTCTAAAATACTGAATATTTAAGTTCTGAACTTTGAAATTCTTAAAATTTTAATATAGATCATTGTCATTTGATTTGTATTACAGTGGTTGAAATGGTATTATCATGTTTAATGCCATAATTATTTATAGGCCTCCATACATAGAAAGTTAAACTTTTGGTAAAGTTTTGAGTTTTTAGCCTTATTATATAGGCTTTTATTGAATAAAATGGGCAAAAAGTTATCCTTTTTGTCAAAAATATCTTACTTTTCAGTATTTAGTACATATAAAGTAATAATTCTGTATAGAATTAATAAGATATTTTGAAAAGAGTGTAGAATTCAACAATATGAACTGTTTAAATAGTTCAATTGAAGTTTTTCTAACCCGGAATGTTAATAAAAATGCTGTTTTCAAGGAATTAGACCCTGTTTTATTAAATAAATTGTGATTTCAGGTCTATGTATTTGGTTAATTAATAAAATTTAATAGAATTTTGAACAATGCTGGAATAATTAATGGAAAGATGTTCCAGAAAGTTGGATTCTAAAATAATGGGGTCAACCCCCCCCCCCTTTGCTGTAGTGCTCAGGGTGCGGTCAACTGGTGGGGGGGGGGGAGAGCAACCAAAGGTGAGGTATTTTTGGTCTGAAATCTGCTACCTACACATCACTGAGTCCCATTCTAGCTCTTAAGAGTTCAATTTTGGCTCCAAGGGTGTTGGAGAATTTTGGAAACTCCTGTGGCAGAATTTACCAGTCCCAATGATGGCATTCAGGGGGTTTTAGTTTTTTGGGACTGAGCCCTTGTCCAGAATTTGACAGCCTGCAAATACCTTCTGAAAATGAGTAACATAACTCCTGCCTCTGCTTCCAATAGATGCTGAGGGGTGGTTGGTAAGGCTCTTAGGGCAATTCTTAAGGCTTTATTCTGCATATTGTTTAATATTTGGAGTTCAAATTTTACATGTGAAGGAATAAAAAAGTAAAGAAGAGGCCCAATACAGTGTTAATTCAGTGCAACAACCCATATGTTTTAAAATATACACCTGAGTTGTCAGAAAAGTTGAAAATGGCTAGTTTTCAATGATCTAACTAGCTTTTTCCTCCAGGTGCAATACCCCTGTCAGATTTAAAAAGGTGGTAAACTGTTAAAAAATGAATGTAAGACATTTATATAGTAAAATAAAAATATAATGGGATAAAATAAGGTGAGAGAGGTTGGTTTAGTATCAAAATAAGCTGTTTTAATCTCAGATTTTATAGTTTTACAAGTTGAAATGGCTAAGTGCTCAAATTAGTCAAAAATGCTTAGCCTAAGTGAATTTGTGTACTGGTTTCTGACTGGCTAATATTTTACCTTCAGACAATCAGATGTAAGGTACTGTATATCTGTTAGGGAGAATATTTTTGCACTTGGAGTATGATATAGTTAACTTGAAGGGTTTTAACCCTAAAAATGTTAAAATTGAAACATTTCTTTGGAAATGTAGATTTTCCTAGTTTAATACATATATTTGATGAACAAAAGTTAAAAATAATTAAGATTTTACTTTTATTAACTGTAATATTGATGTAAATACATTAGAATTTTAGGGTTTTATAAGAGTTTTACACTTTTATTTGGAAATAAGTTTAAATTAGTTTAATGTTTGTAAGATCTTGTACAATATTGGTAAAAATAACGTATTTTTACCTTCGGTTAATGTAAACCGACTAATTCAAAGCTAGTTTATACTATTAATTTGTTACATGAGCTAAACAGTACTCATAGTATGTCATATATTGAGATAGAATGTTACTTTTCTGAAAAGAAATTCAGTTTTACTGAAAATATTTAAAATTTTCAGCATAATAAAACTTTAAAATTGCACATATAGAATTTTGCACTGTATTGGGGGTATAAGGTACAAAAGCTGAGAAAGTGGCTCTGGATCTATATATTGTCTGCCATTTGGCAGTCCAAGATATATGATTCCAGAGCCTTAAAGACTGATCCCCTAACCGCCTTACTTTGTTTCAATAAATTTTGGATGTTAAACTGAAGACCATGGTTTTGCAAGGCGGTCATGAGAACAGCCCGGGGAGAGCCGTGAATGCTGCAGGATAGCAGAAAGTGGTCTGTTGTCTTCTTGGCCCCACGCTGGTGTCAAATAGGGTCCAGATCCTTTATGATAAATCTACCAACATATCCAAACAACAAATTTACCCCCAATCTCAGACGGGTTATACAAGTGTCCACTCTCCTATTAGTTAAGTAGACCTCTGGCCACCTGAGCCCCACTGAGTAAGTAAACCTGTTTGAGGATCCCTCTTTTTCAGCAATAATGCGTCCAAAGTGTTCTCTTCAACTCCTTATTGAATAGGTTCGTACAATGGAGTTTACTTCAGTGGGTGCAAGGTCAATTACACAGTCGACCACTGGGTGCTTCAGGCCATTCTTGGCTGCTCTGTCCGCAAGTTCATCTCCCTTGATGTCCACATGGGCTGGGCACCAGGCCAGTACCAAGTTCGAACCAAGACCTACCATTACTTCATACTTAGTGTAAATGGAGTTAAGCAGGTTAAAGTTTTGTAAAGGAGTAGAAGGCTAAATTTATCTGAACCAAACATTTTGAAAAGATTTAAATCAGCGGTACACCTATTTTCCAAAGATTTGATATGAGCATTAAATGAAAGTTGTTGAAATTTAGTTTGTTTAACCATTTGAAGTGGTGTACTGCCTCGGTCTAGCTGAAAGTTAACTGTTTATCACCAAATAACAAACCGACAGTTTTTTCCTTAGACATTTTGAAACCCCATTCTAAAGACCATTCCCAAACCAAATCCAAGCCTTTTTGTGCTTTCACCTCTAGATTTTTCCAATTTTTACCAGAAACCCAAGAGCCTGAATCATCCGCAAATTAGCTTGGAGTCATGCCGAATTTAGAAAAGGTTTCTTGGAGGTCATTGATCATAATATTAAATGGAAGAGGTGAAAGTAAAGCTCCCTGTGGGGTCCCGCTAGAGGGAGATTCTGTGTCCGAGTTGTATCCGCTACCCTTACAGTTTTTTTTCCTACCCGCTAGAAATGCCCTAATGTACGTGAAGCAGTGCCCTGTTATACCAAATTTCTTCAATTTATACAAAACTCCAAAATGCCAGGTAAGATCAAATGTGGCTAGGAGGTCTAGAAATATAGCCAAAACATGGCGGTTTCTGTTTTTAGCCGCCACTTCATTATGTTGAAGTCGAGCAGGTTGGTCTAAAGTGCCAGGCCTACCCTTTCTAAAGCCAGACTGAAAGGAAGTAGGTAAACTGTTGACTTAAATGTAGTATTCTAAACGGGCCTTAACCATTCCCTCTAGCAATTTCCCAGCATGGGAGGTTAGGCTAATTGGTCGATATGATTTTGGGTCATTTTTATCCTTGTTTGGTTTTGGAATTGGTATAACACAAACCTCCTTCCAAGATGGTGGGTAAGAGCCCTCCTTTCAGATCTTATTGTACATGTCCAGCCAGATCTATAGGAGAGAATCTAGCATATGTTTAAAAACCTGTATGAGATCTAGTCCAAACCCTGAGCGGAATCCTTTCTGCTACTTTGGATAAATTTGAGTTCCGAAATGTTAAAGGGCCTATTTAAAGAGATATTATTCCCCCCGGCTCATAGATTTCTTTTTCAAGAATTGACTCAAATCTAGATTGATAGTCCAATCGTTCTAAAATTATGCATATTTTCACTGTCTTGTCAAAATTATGGCTTAAAATAAGACTCGGTAATCAGCGTGTATTTGCACATTTTTAATGAAAATATCGAAACAAACTGTGGTCGGGCGAATTTTCGTACTTGATATATTAACATATATTTTGTCCAAATTAAGACGAGTTATTTACTCATTTATACACCAAAAGAAAGCTTATTATATTGTCAGTCTGATTTTGTGATTTGGTTGGTAAATTAATTAAAAATACATGTATTTATTTGTAGCAGAAGGTTGTCACTCAAACCGAAATGTATGTCCGAAAACAGGGCTACATTTTTACACTCGTCTTGCTGTTATTCTTTTACGAAAATTCAAAATCGACCTGTCTAAATCTTTTCCTATGTATCAGCTTTAAAGAGATGCATACTATCACGTGTTTTGTCTAAATTATGGTTTAAAATAAAATTCGGTAAATAGCATGTATTTGCACATGTTTATTGAAAATATCGAACCGAACTTCCGCACTGAGAATTTTCATAATTGATATATTAACGTATAATTTGTCGCAATTAAATGAAAATTTCTGACAACATTGAAATCGGTGTACTTAGAAGTTTCGTTAAGTATATTAATATATATTTTGTTCAAATTAAGACGAGTTATTCATTCATTTATACACCAAAAGAAAGCTTATTCTATTGTCAGTCTGATTTTGTGAATGAATTTGAGTAATGATTAGAAAACACGCTTTTATTAACAGCAGAAGTATGTCAGTTTTTAACACAAAATTACTTCCGACAATAGGGCGACTTTCTACACAGGTCATATTGTTATTGTTGACTCATTTCTTGTATTCATTTATACTTATTACCATACCGCTGTAATGTTTTTTATTTCTTCTTACAAAACCAGCAGAAGGATTTATCCTTCTGTTATAATTCAATTATTCTGCCAACAGACGCAGCAGAAAGATTGATTCTGTTGTTGTTTAATCCTTCTGCCAGCAGACACATCTTTCTGCTATAATTCAATCCTTCTGCCAACAGACACATCTTTCTGTTATAATTCAATCCTTCTGCCAACAGGCCCAGCAGAATAATTGATCCTTCTGCTGTAGATTTATCCTTCTGCCAGCAGACACAACAGAAGGATCGTTCCTTCTGCTGTGTCTGCTGAGTCTGCTGAGTCTGCCAACTTTACGTTCGTACAGAATGATGTATTAAAATTCTCATCCAAGCAAAATGTGAATAATGGTTTAATGAATTATAAATATTATTGTTGTAATTGTTCATCGTGATTTTAAAATGTATTATTGATTGCAAATAGGCATAATGGGAATTCTACCTATATATTGTAAAAATATCGTCACAATTTATTTACCTACCGTAGTATATAATTTAAACAACGCTACAAATCGTATGTAAATATTTACTAAGTGGGCGTGGAATATGCAAATTATAACTTGACATTACAAGTAACTGACAAGCAGATAAAGATCTGTTTAACTAAAAAATAATCTTATTCAAAAATATTATATATGACTATGTCTACTCCCGCCTTTGATTGGCTACTAAAAACGTCTAAGTATTTAAACCATTATCATTAAGGAAGAGTAGCTGTCCTGACTTTAGGACAATCTTTGAAAACTTGTAAACTCTTTATAAACAATATTTAAATAGATTTTTTCTAGATTAATAGAAAAACTCTTGACCCGAGTATTTGAACAGGCATATTTTGGCATTCAATTCCAGTGCTATATTCAAAACAACAAAAAATCAAATGTCAAGATATTTGATAAAAACACTGTTTCTAAGGATGAACATATACTAGGACGAAAAAGAAACGCCGGGTACATAAAATATGCAACACATGTCCGGCCGTGTTTCGCAAAACAAGAAGGGTCATCGTTAAAAAGGGGTATTTTTTCACATAATCAGCATCGGAAATCGGTTGAAACTTCAACAGCTGGTTCCATACAGATGACATTTCATACAAAAATAAATATAATAATCCAATAATACAATTTATCCCTTAAAACAATCATTATAGGTTACCCGGCGTTTCTTTTTCGTCCTAGTATATATCCTGATTAAAGGACAAGTTTTGAATTTTTTTTCTAAATTGATTAGAAATCTCCAGACCCAAGTATTTGAACTAGCATATTAAGCCTTTAGATTTTTTTCTAAAATCATGACCTTCCTGTCAAAAATATTTCTAACACGCATATATTGGTACTCTTTTCCAATTTCTTCATTCAAAAGAACAAAACGTTCAATTGTAAAGATTGTCGAAAAAAACCAAACAAAGCCGGTTCAACGAATACTATAATATTTCATATTATTGAATTCTATATAATACTCTTCCTTGTTCAGTAACCTATTATTGACGTTCTTGTATTATTAAAGTACCTCAAAATAATTACTTTGATTTTATTCCAAGTTGCCTAAGAACTGACCGACTAATTTTACATGGATAAAATTTAAGTTCCCCTAAATCTTTTATGAGGTCAGTTTCTTAAGGTAAACTTCAATGTTATTATACATATAATTAAAAATTAATACATAAAAGGAACGATCTAGATATTTCTAGATTCAATTAGCCTAAACGTTCCAAAACTTTCCGTAACGATTATTCGTAGCGAATGGCCGAGGAGTTCCGAATGTATCGTTACGGAACGTTTTGGAACGTTAAGGGTAATTGAACAGGCCACTGGTTTAATTTTGTTTGAAGTATAAATAATCATATTCGCTGAACATTCAGTCATACGTCCAAGAGCGAACCGCTACAAATGAATAATAATAATACTAATTAATAATTCACATAGTAAATAGTCAGCAACTATATACTACACTAAGCTACGCAGCTGGTAACACAAATAACCAATGGTACCATATATTTTATCCAATTATCTATACCGGTAGAGAATTAAATTGGCAAACGGGTAGGGGAGCAAATTGGATTGGTTAAAATATAGGTAAAAATTGGCATTGATAGTTGTGCCGATACAAAATATGTTGGTATAGCCGAATAAGACAGACATCGTTGAATAATTATTAATCGGGCTAAGTGACGTGTAAAAAATAGTTGGAAATCCCCCACTTTTTTCTAGTATGATAAACATATATTATTTATCAGATCAAAAACAGCCTTAGCTCATTAAATACCAACATTACGGGGTTTAAGTTCTCATTGCTTTTATAATTACTAAACAGTTGGATTTTCTGTACAAAAAGTTGTATAAACTTGTTATTAAAAATGCATCGATAAGCGTCGAAACAAGACCAAAAAACCGGGTCAATGGCACTGTTGGTATTACGCCAGGATTTCGAATATACTTATACCATTCTATGAGAATTTGACAATAGTGTCAATTTCCACCATTAATAAGGTACATTGTAAATGAAAAAGATACCGGCCTTTCAGAAAAGTAGGTGAGTGCTTGTTATTGACAAACGGTCAAGATAAACTCGGTAAGGTGCGCTGTCCGTTGTAAAAATAACATTTATTGTGTCGACACGGTGTTAAAGATGACCAAACCAAAACAAAGTCATCAAGTTTAAGCACAAATATTATGTTTGGTATGTCAGAGAACGCAAGAAAGAATGAAATCTGCATTATAAGAACTATAATTATAAGAAGGATTTTGTGACATTTTGTTTATTTATTTATTTATTTATTGGAGTTAACGCCGTATCAACACAATTTAGGTCATTTCACGACGTCCAGCGCACCTAACCTAGCTTTCCTGGACCATTGTCTATAACCAGTACTCACCTACCCTTCCACAAGTCCGGAAACTTTTCCATATTATCTAATCAATGGAGGAAAACGATATTTTGTAATACATTATTTATTTTCACGATCATTTCGTTTTGACATAATACTATTATAAGTACTGTAATCAAAATGTCACTTCAGGGGATCAGTAAAAATCCATAAGGAACTTTTCAATGTGTATATACATAGATCTACCCATTCTTGAAATATTAGAATGACCATATTATTAGAATATGGAATGTATCATACAACATGGAATTTGCTTTACTCGCCCTAGCTACAGTCTTTTTTCAACGTAATTGCAACAACTACTCATTATTTTTATTACGTTTTCTACAGTACCCACCAAAAGTTTGGAGACAAACAAGATTCAGTGTAAAATAAATTTCAATGGTTGTATACAATAGAACCACTATTTTTATTATATCTAATATGGTTGATGATTAAATGAAAACAAATTTCTGTAATGCATCATATTTATAAAATTGAGAATTTAAAATCTCAAAGCCTCAAAACAAAAATTCAAAGTAATTATTTCCATTATGCAGGTTTTAATCTACTTTGGTAGTTTCAACTACAATTTGTACCAAACCACAAAAAAATAAGAAAAACTTAAAAGCACTTCAAAATAAGTGGTAATCAAATTTTTGATAAAACTTATGTAGTAGGCTTACACATTTAAATTGCTCCAAACTTTTGGTGGGTACTGTAGATTCATACATTGAACACCCATTTATCACCACCACTTTTTAAAAATACATGTATCGAAACACAGTTTGCCAAAAAATATTACTTCAAGTTTCAAGGCTATGTAATTCAACCTCAAATTTAGTTCATGTGACTTCTGTATCGAGTGAGTAAACCAATTTAAAACAATGTTTTGATCGTGATGCTTGAAATCGGCCTACGACCTTATTATTCGGCGCAGCAAAATATGCTGGTGTCATTCGCAAAAGCAAAGACTTAGCTGAGCGTACAGGTGTTAATCCATAAATAAATATATTTAGACAACGATGCCCCCCTCTCAGCCAAACAAATTGCTTAAAAAGTGTTTGATAAATCTCATGTTTTATATTATCAGACCGTTTTCTCCGTGCTTAAAACTCGAGAAAACAGTGCGTGAAATTATGGGGTGAATCCAGACTTTTCAAGTTGGGTGCACACTAAGTACAAAATGCAATGTTATAGTTTGTATATGAGCGGCATTGAAAATTTGAAAGTTTTTATTCATGATCTCATTTGTAGACCAGCATAAGTCATGGGATAGTACATCCCATTGTAAAAAGTCTAGATCCGCCCCATAATCAGTTTAGTACAATCAACTGTTGAGTATATACATGTAGATTTTCAATGTGAAATGTTTAAAAAAGCTTATCTGTATGTAAAGGATATTAACTGAGTGCAAGGGTTTTCTGAGTTAGAACAACCTGGCCGCGGACTTCTCGTGAAAATCCGAAAACGCGAAGTACAAGGCCATGTTGTTTTAACACAGAAAATCCGTAGCACGAGGTTAATATCCGACTTACACAACGATTCGAGTGATTAGTTACACATGTACGTCGACTGGACATAGACTACATTTTTGCAAACGAATTTGACTTGGGTGTATCTTTTTCCCTCACGAGCGTTTACAAGTGGATCTGAAACTATTAATTAACAGATAACAAGCGTAGTTTTGAATACATGTTTTAGAATCCGCGACGGTAAATAATGTTTGTTGATTAATTTAGTTAACAATAAATGCATAAATAAGTTTCTGGGTTCATTTATTGTTTAATTTTTATTCAGGCTGGTATTTTTTTCTTATTCGATGCCATTATCACATTTTGGTAAATTGCAATTATATGCATATTTTTACATTATTTCACTCATTCTCGATCATGTCTAATTTGGTTGTAATATCGTAATTCAATGAGCCAGAATTTGAAGTATTTTAACATCATTACATGAATATGTACATTATATTCATATTTCATTACTTTTGAAGAAATCCAAAGTTATGTTTATATTTTCGAAGTTATTTTAGTTTTGTTATAAACATTTCATGGAAATAATTTTAGTTTTGTGTTAAATACAATACATCAAAATTAAACAGTTCGTGTTTATTTTAAATTCTAAATTTACACGTAGACTGCGTTTCATTTATAACACGAATTAAAATTTCACGAAGGCATGTATTTCTTTTTCACGTTGCCGGGTTGATATCTAAATATCAACTCGCCCACGTGAAAAAGAACAACTCCATGAACTCGCTCACGTGAAATCTTTTGTTTTACAAAGTAGTTCCGAAATAAAGGAAGCGGTGTGTAAGATTTGGAAGCCAACCATAGTTTTGAGAAATTATCTGTCCTTATTACTTATTATTGGAAGACAAGGCAGTCTGATTGAAACCCGATCTAAATTTCCGCTCGCCTACTCGCCAATTTAGATCTGGTCTTTTTCAAAAGAGGGTCACGTTCAGGTGACCTTTTCTCATCATATTATTTATGAAGAAATTGTTATGATACGTAACTTGTTTACATCGTCTACGTCACGCAATTTGAAATGAGCCGTCCAATCGCACTGTAAACTAACATAACGTTTGACGCGTTCGGACGCGTTCATGATTTAGAATTTGAGCGCAAAGGCATTCAAAATTGAAAACATACGTGTTAAAATATTTGTAATTGTTATTTTTGAATGTCGCAAGTTTTCTAAACCTGAACACTAAGGCATGAACAATGTAGGTGTTTAAAATATATACTTTTATATGAAGGTATTTTCGACAAAAACATAATTTGAAGAAAACCAACTTTCCTTTCCAGCTTAGCTTTTGTAAATATATTACTAATATATATTATAATTTCGATGTCAAAAACTGTTTCGGCGAAAATGTTTTGAACGCTGCCGTTTAAACAGTGTTAAAGGCTGAACGTAATATGCGTTTAAAATCTGGCGCGTGATTCTAAAAATAGGTTATATTGAAGCGCAATACAGGATTGTTTCCGATGAGCTTCGAAAAGATTTTTTGAAACAGAAACAGGTGACTATTGAATTTTTCGAAATAATTCAAATTTTACTGTTTTTTGCATTCCTAAATTTCATGAGAACCATGCAAACTCATATAAACGTATATTGAATTTGAATTATTATATAATTTATTTGTTTAGTCGTAAATCCTGTCGTAGTAGTCGTTTATGACCAAGATCGCGAAAACTTATAACAAACTTTGGAAAGTTGGCGCCTATAGTGCTTACTATAATAATTGTAATTCATGAATAGAATGCTATTTAAGCTTCAATATAATGCATGTAAGATGATTACATTCAAATGTATGGCCTATGTGTTTGTATATTAGATCTACAATTATGTTTTGACGCTTATTAGTTTCGACGCCGTATTTGTTTTGATCATAAACTAGTGACGAATATAACCGCATATGACGTCACTGACAGTTTCTTTTGTACTAGATTTAACGCCGTGTCAACACATTTAGGTCATTTTAGGGCATCTAGCGCACCTAACCTAGCTTTCCTGGACCATTGTCTTTAACCGATACTCACCTACCCTTCCACAAGACTGGAAACTTCTCCATATTATCTAATCAATGGAGGAAAATCGACATTATTGTCAAATTTTCATGGAAGGGTATAACCTTCCCGGTTGGGATTCGAACCCGCACCCCCTTGGGCAGGAGATGCCAAATCCCAGCGCGCTACTATCTGCGCTATCGCCCGGGTTAACAGCGTAGCTTCACTTTGTATTAAATTAAATGCGTCCTATGTTAAAAATTCAGAATTTATAGATATGAGAGTAAAAAAACCATTGTTAACTTTTAATGTACTAAAGTGTCCATTATTTTACTGATGCAAAACTATCCAACACCATTGCATATTTTTTTTTGCAATTATAAGCGCGAGATTTACTGCAATTTATTAATTTACATCCATTCATTGTGTGTCGTGTTTGTTGTGTTTCATTTATTTAGGAGCTACAATAAATGGAAAAACCCTTAAAATTAGAAGTTCTCGTCATTTAAAAACGCTCTAAATGGCACCAGATTTTACCGTCAAGAAGTTGTAAAGAAAACGAAGCGTTTCCTGAAGGATGTCATCATAGCTTAACAATACAACTCGGAAGTTGTTTTGTCTTCCACAAGACTCTATTTTAACCAGTTTGTGATCCAAACTCATTTTTTTGTGAATACCTTTCCAATTCTACTTCCGGTTTTGATCAATTTTCAATTTGAATGAAATGAATAATGTTGAAAGATATTATACGTTGAAATAGACACTTCTTTTTGGTAAATGGATACAACATAAATGCAATGCACCTGTTTATATATGATATCAGTAAAACTGTTTTTATTTATTTTGCACACCTGTCTCCTTTGTACAGGATATATATTTTTGATATTGTAGCTTTAATATTTGGTATATATTATACTATATGGTCCAGTGAATGCAACACTGCTCTAACTCTGTTGTATCAAAATATTCAGGTGGTTTAAAACATACAAGATGTGTTTATATCTTTCAATTCAAGTGATATACCATCAGGTCTCTTTATCTATAAAAAAGCAAATCTGGCGACAGTATTATTGTAATGTATACCATGGAATTCATTCAAAAATGGAGAAGTGACTTAAAAAAAATAAAGCAGTGTTGCATTTCGTCTACAACTGTTATATTTAAAACTTATGAATATTTCATTAAAAGTTAGTTAAAAATTCATGGGTATCAATTTAGTTTACCTGAGTAAATAAAGTATTTTTGTTTTACGTTTTATTTATTCTTTCTATTAGTTGCTAGTAGAAATGAAAAAAAAAACAAAGGCTTTATTGTATATATGGACCACAACCCTTGTTATTGAGCACTTGCAGTTTGAACGCATAAAATAGTTGAACGCCTGTATGTTCTATTTGGAAGTATTTGATGCGCAACGCGAGAAAAGGGCCCTTAAGCTCTTTGACGTCGTTTGCGGTAAACGTTACAAACGTAATCGAGGTCAATTTTAGCGTACATGTGTCACGTCAGTGACTATTGCATTGTTTATACTAACGATTTAACTGGCTCTATTGCATCATTTAAAAGGAATTAATCTATGTTCTACAAAATTTGAATGTCTTATAATCAATGTTTCAAGAAATCGATAACAAATAGCGTAAAAAGAAAGGTTTGTTGACCGTCATGAGTTGCTTTTTCATCCAACTTTCGTCAACGTACCGAGCCGCCGTGTGGTGTTGACACTTCTAAAACTAGGTTAACTTGAAACTTGACATTTAGAATAGTCTGTTTTATTTGTGCTTTAAGATTGGATTGCTAAATAGATAAGCTACAATTAGATTTTTAGGGAGAATTACACGCATAATTTCGGTACCATTGATTTAAATTGACGATGGATACAGCCCCTACACGCGTCGCCATCGAATTGTTTACTCGTAACTACGGGTATGCATGCACACCCCTGAATACAGCACACGCTATAATGTTAAATGCGGACTTGTACTTTTTATTCCGATTTTTGATTCAGTTCATCTTAAAATCTTAGCTTGATCTGGAAATTTTGTGAATAGGTAATGCAAAATTAGAATAATGTCGTCTCTTTCTGAACTGAAATGTCATTGGGGCTTTAAGACTTTTAGTTAAGATCTGTTAGTTCTTAGTCACATGTGCATCGAGTGCAAACATGTATATACATATGGTATTGCTCTTGTTTTGCTGTCGTTTATATTTAAAATGGTCATTTAAATTGAAATATGGAATTTATTACCAAATTAGTGTTTACCAGTCCGTAGGCTTACTTTGAACAGCAGCCCCAGCTGTCACAATTTTCATATATATAAGAGGAGAAAATGTTAGATTTTGAAGTAAGTGATGGTTGTTTTAACTCAAATTTTGCACAGTATGCGATATATTGTTACTTCATCGAGTTGCCAAATAATTGTAAGCGTATTGTGTTTATTTAAGAAGGAATTTGATTCCAATTCCAAACGTCCAGTTTATATGTCGCTCGTCCGTATTTTACGGACGATTTCCTCACGAGATTAAGACCCAATTTTGAAATAAAAAATGTATTACATTGTTATGTACTTTTTCTTGGTATATAAATGTACTGAGCGGGACTGAATTATATGATGTCAAAAATTCAGTTTAATACAAGTTTAAATAAAAAGTTATCAATGCCCAAAAAAACGTCCGGTAATTGGAATGTGAGGAGTAGGCTAAATTTGGTCTGGCTAGATATCGGCATTCATTATTCTTTTCATAATTTGACTAGCTCTAAATAAAAAGCTTGATTGACATCATTGATCGAAAAAATATAGATCTATTGTTACCAAATTGTAGCTCTGTCTAATTACCACATCTGTCAGTTGGATTTTAGAAATCCATTACAAATGTCGAGCAAGATAACACTTGTGAGTCAATGTGAACCCGTTGCTAATAAGACTGTCTGCATAAGTTTTCTAAGGGCGTATCGCCGTATGAAGTAAAAGTATTCTAAACTGTTTCCATCTACCTATACATCATTGTAATAAAATCCATTTTGGTTTAAGATAAAGATCGTTCTTTCTTAAATACGATTATAATTAACCGCAAGTTCGTTAGTACACATCATTTTCGTCATACGAAACTGTAAATACTTCTTTATTTCGTTAAGAATAATAACTAATGTTTATTGAAAACAAAATGGTGACAATATCACTATAATATTATTAAGTGTAATGTGTGTGTGTACATTTTGAACTACAGTGATGTTTTATCTTACCTTGTGTTTAAACCAGATCCACACATGAGTGTAGGCCTAGGTCTTAGAATCAAAATTCCTGTTATTTTCTGTTTTACTCATAAGCATTACCATGCAATCTGATTTTGTCATAAAATGACATTAACCCTTGTAATGATAGAGCATGCAACTTATACACAGGTCATCGTTGATCCCAATATCTTTTGTCAAACTTCAATGTAACTTGAAATAACATGAAACTTCAAAGATTCAGAGCCGGATTTCCATATATATGCTCAGTTTCGTCAACTCTACCACAACTATAACTGTTCATGCATTCCTTGGGCCAATTAAAATATCAAAGGATTACGGACTATCATCTCCGAACTTCAATTTCTTTGATAATATTGCATTTCAAAAGCGTTGTTATGTCGGCATTCATAGATCTTTCAAAGAAAAGGTTAGCTAGTTCCGTATTACTTTAATTTCCCATTTTATGTTAAACTAAATACTTTTATCCATCTTTCACCTGGACTTGGACTTAATATGTGTTAAACATCACATAACTGACATTTAAAGTTATTAGTTAACATGGTATTCATTTTGTCATACGGATTAATTACCGCGTTATCAGTCTTTTGAATTCTGATGTGACACGATGTTATGTAAGGAAGAATATTAAGTAATAGTTAGCTCGAAAATTGCTTGAAAATTATGTTACATTTAACGTGTGTATTAATGTGAAAAAAACTTTTATTTATCTCAACCTCTTGTGGAAGAAAGTAAAATAGTGTATTTATCTCCTACTTAAAATGTCAATTATAATATTTAGACTGTAATTGTACAAACCCGTCATTATGAATACCTGCAAATTTAAGATGGTAAAAATATCAAGGACAAATCAAAGTTAGCGTTACTATGTTACATGTATTGCAATGGAAATTTGGCGTCGATAGAATAAAAATAGACCTTCACATATTTTTGTTGTATCATAGATAAAACAACACCGTTTGTATCAATGCATATTTTGTTTCACAATCAGACTTAATAATGTTTATGAGATTGAAGTTATTTGTTGGGACCACAAATATATGGTTATCAGTAAACTGTCAGTATAGATTAGTTATTTGGACACATACATGAAGACTTTCTTTAAGCCTATTGTAAACTGAAACTCATTTTAAATTCGAGATTTTTTAAGTATAAATGTAAGGAATGTTGAATTTAAAAAAAATACCTTCTTGATAAAACTTATTCTAAATGCTTTTTGCAGTTAATTTACTATGGTATTCAGTTGCCAAATGCCCAACAAAAACGCGACGTTAAACGTGACGTCGCTTTTTTCTTGGACCGAGTATCGAATTTCAAATCGCCATAGCCACGTCATTAATTGAGATATTTTAATAAATTATACATTTTTGGAAACTACAAAGCCTACTCTTTCACTTTCTGTAAAAATCTCAATTTCGAAAAATTTGACCATAAGGGCCCTTTTCTCACGTTGCGCATCATTTAATGTTCAACTGGTGTTCAAAATATAAACGCGTATCCTTTAAACATGTTCGAGGTGTTCAATATCTGTTGCATTGGATTTGAACATCCCAAACGTAAAACTTCTGAACACTTTGAACGTTCAAGTATTTAACACATGCCATCCACTTACAGAAGACCAGTGTTATAAAGGCGTTTTAATGTAAACACAAAATGTTATAGTTTAGAGCATGTATTAAACAAATGGACGCGTTCAATATCTGTTGCATTTTGGTGTTCAAATGGTGTTCATAAGTTCAACGTTTTGATTAACAGTGCGCAGACTGTGAATAATACTGCTGTTAAATTAGCTTGCAAACCTTGGTCTAAAAATAGAAATTACGAAATCAAAATGTTATTTATAGTGTTTCGGCTACTAGATGAAAGCTATGTATTAATTAGTTGACATAAATGTCATCTCGACGTGACCCTCCTTTGAGATAGGAGAGATCCTGTACGACAATGCTCTTCAGGATATCTGTTTACGGAGATTGGGAGACAAGGAAGCGCAGTATTTGCTTAGTCTAAAAACTATTGAAAACGAATGATTTATTGAGTTCGTCCGAACAAGTTAATACAATATGTAATGTTTATTTAAAGAGAACCAAGAAACTATAACTTAGACAGAAACCTTTCGATTAGTTGTTTTTGGATAGTTCATTCTTGCACCAAAACACTTATTGTTAAGGCGTCATCATGCAAAAATGTGTGTATAACGTTATGTTTTTTACGATGTAATTGAGATTTTTTCTACCAATTTTGTTCACGACAATGGTTTTGATGGTTTGAAGCAGGAGAAAAAAAATGTTGGTAGGGTTTGATTCAAAGGTCCACTTGTTCCTACATTATAGAATGACACGTTTCATGTAACACAATGTTTCACTGGCAAAATTGTTTAGCATACTTATATACACTCACCAAACTTTCTAATCAGTCTCCCAATTAAATTCTTATTTTCAAATAAGTTTCGTGGTAGCTGCCAACTGAGGTCATACACTTAAATAAATACTTGCTCTGACTTTCTTCACTTAGTGACTTTTTACATGAATACATAAGTTAAAACACTCGTTAAAATCATAATAATTGAGAATATGATAATATGATTTTGTCTGGAATGTACCTGATAGATTGTCCTTTAATAAATATATCAATAATAGTCCAAAGTTTCAGTTATTTGAAAATAAGGAATTAATGGAGTGTCCGATAAGAAAAGTTGGTGAGTGTATGTGATTATTCTGCTGATACAATTCACATCATCTACCCATTCTCTTTATTATGCATGTATAAGAGAAATATAGTCTAATTACGTAATTTTGCAGATATTGTGATGTATATAAATGTGAAACTGCATTGGCACCATTTCCTATCTATTAAATCCCTCGTGATATGATTGTTATAAATTTAGTAAGGCGTTCGTGAAAAGGAACTCGAATGTAGAAAGGGAAATTATTTTGAAAAAAAACAACTGTATAAAATAAAGACCTATAGTAATTTTGTAACAGATTAGTTACTTAAATTAATTACATAATTCAATTAGGATCTAATTTTATTTAACTTATTGTTTAATAAATTAAGTATATCTTCTTCCTTTAATTTATAGAGGGGAATTAAATGAGACAGGAAATAAAGCGCCATGATCGTGCGACCACATGCACGACTCATGCAGGTCGGTTCGTCTCCATTCGGAGACAAACACCAAAATCAACAGCGTAAGCCAACTACATGTACTAGCAAAAAATTTACAGCCTTGGCAACCAAGCCTTATTTCCATTCTTTATGATAAAGGAATGGCATGGTGTTTAGGAACGACCAGAGCCAGTCAAATGATTCGCCTAAAGAAGGCAAATGCTTGGCTATATGCATGACATTTAAGTCAAAATAACGACCTACACTATAAAACTGTTACATTTTCTATCAAACGTAAAATACCAACGAATGGGTTGTCAACGTAAGCAGTTTGTTATGTCAATTAAATTCAATTAGTCTCTTATTCTGCCTTACTGAAGGTTGCAGATTCTTTGTTTATTATTTAACTAGATATTTCGATATTATTACAAAAATATATCAAAGACTTATCAAATCAATCAAAAACAGAATTTATACAATAATGCGTTATATTGTGTATATTTCTATACCATGTGTTTAAAATCATAAACATGACCCAGGGGCGTATATTTTATATTATCTAATACGGTTTACATACGCAAGGGAGTGAAATAGGATCTAAGCACATCCCATTGTTGCCTCCCTTTGCGCTAAATCGACAAAGTTTTTTATTAACAAATAGATAGACTTTGAAAAGAACTTTATATATCTTATATGCTATATTAAGATAATCGCATCATCATCATAATTCCAAACCGACGTATGAACATTTTATAGTTTTGAGACAAAACCGAAAAAAATTGTAAATTTAGAATGGAACTATAAAGCATTACTGAAGTTTTCGTGGAATTGTATCGTTTGTACTAAATAGTGGATATACGGGGATATAACTAAACACTAGAATACAGTTTGAAATGTCGAACCGATAGGTACCTATTAAGCTCCCGAATAACGTTATGATCATGCTCGTACCCAGAGGTTATCAGGATTCTCGATCTAATTAGATATATAGAAAATATTGATAGCTCCTGGGTACGAGAATGCATTATGATTAGCTTAAATACCGTTTCTGTACATACTTTGCACGGGAAGCCCGTTGTCAGTTTCAAGTCGTTTGTGAGCTTTTATTTAGGGCGAGGGTCCAATGTGTGCAATGAGAGGGATTTGTTCTTACCTTGTTGTAAAATTCCATAATTTCAAACTTAGTAGGTCATACTTACGACTGGATATCATCATAATACTAGATAGCCACCCTTCTCTTGTCGGACAGACTCTTACCACAACAGCTTCTTCCCTAGACGTGTATCAACTTGGAATAATCTACCAGTCTCGTATGCTAATACCCACTATGTGGCATCATTTAAGAGTGGGCTCAGAGACCTAACCTTTTAAGGGGATACTTTTTCAGTTATTCAGTAGCTCCAAATAATGGGGTGAAAATAACTGGGTGAAACTTTTTCTTCTTCTTACTTTATTTCTCTTATAATTATGCTTTTTAAATCTTGACCGTTCTATTTTTTCTGTATTTTTCGTTTTATCTTACTTTACTTTTTATAAAAATATGGTCTAAATTGAATGTTCACACGTTTACTAGTTCTAACAATGTTAGAAAGTGGTGAAATGTTTAAACATTAACATTTATTTACAGCCTGATAGCGCTCTTGGTTAGCCAACGCAGTATTTAGTTCTGTGATAAAGAATTATTCCTATGACGAATCACCACTGAGATTATTTATCAAAAATGATTGTTAATTTGAATATTTTTTTATTGTTAAACTGCACATTATGCACATGGGCACATGAATAATTTTTACATTCATGAATAACACTATTTAATTGTGTTCATGGGTTTTTATTAGCTTTCGCACGAAATTCTCGACACATGTAACGTATGCTTTAGGTTAAGGCCAACTATATTATTTTGTATTTTATATGGCTTTAAGGTGGCAGTAGTATAAATACATGACGAAATAAATGAAAACGGTCATTATAAAGTTAACATATAATTTCATACCCGTTTTCTAAGTCGGATAGAATACTCGTAGTAGTCTGGATTATCTGCCCCTTATCACTATCGTTATCGGGTCAGGCAAGCCGTAATCATGGCGGCCTCCTCAGTTATTATTCAGGTATTACGTTTTCTAAATCTTGCATGATAATTTGTTGAGGATAATTTTTAAGTAGAAGTTCGGTTCTATATAGGTCATTCGATTTCGCTTTCTGATTACACGTCTATTTAGCAAAGGATTAACAAAAACATGTTTCAAGTGAACACAATTTGGACGTGGATATGTTAGAATTTCGGATACTTTATTTAGCATAAATGTAACCGAATAACTAAAAAAGTATCCACTGTAATTCTTGTAAAATGATCCTTTGATTTAAACGTGTGTAGTTAAAAATGTTCATTTGAAAACATAATTATCCAATATCTAATTCATTACATCAGGCGCGGCCATGATCATGCTTTGCCTGACGAACTTTTACATGTCAAAGTACGACTGGGAACAAGACAATAATCGTACTTGCTACTCATGCTCTATCTATACTTATAATCGAGAAACTGGCCTTTAATTAAATTTGGTTAAAAAACTACAATTGTTTAGTTATATACCTGATACAATGTATACATTATATATATATATATGTATATATTTATAAATACTTTTCGATTAGGGACCGTGCCGGCCGCTTGTGGACCTATCAAATAGTTACTAACTAAATGTTATTTCAGGTAGTCTAAAATGTCGATCAAAGCGCAACTTGTCGTAGCGTTGTTGACGACAGTTGCCATGGTAACTGGATGTGGGAGGTCAGGTAGAGGGTCAAGAAGAAGTCAGCCGCCAGCGGACAGGACAAAACCGACTATCACATGTCCCCAGGACAGAATAGAATTCGCTGATCCTTTTCAAATTAACGCCAAAGTTCATTGGGATGAAAGTGTGGTTAAAGCCGTTGACAACCGTGATGGTAATTTAAAGTAAGTGTTATATAATCACTGGTCATTTAGTGTAAATAAATATTGAGTGTACTTCAAAAACAACAGTAAGATAGGAAAATATGTATAGGTAGTGAAATAGTGCGTATCTTTTGTTCTATTATTCCTGTATGTTCGATGAGAAATAAATTTACTGCCCCAAATTGTCAATACCTGGGTCTCGAAAAACAATATATGTCGAGCATAAATATTTATTAATTGTTGACAGATAATTACCACAATCATTAAATTAAAATTAATCCCATACCTAAATTTATAATTTGGAAAAAATCAAGAACTTTGTACGAAATTGAGAGTGAACCCTGCATGTGTTAAGTATCTTTTGTAAAAAAATATTTCTTGTTCAAAATGATTTACCTTCGCTGTTTTATAGATGGGATAGAACTGGTCGAGGACCGGGAAATTTATTTTCTGAAGGAACTACAACAATAACTTATTCTGCCAGGGATAACAGTGGAAACTATGCAAGTTGTCAGATGAAGATTACTGTAAAAAGTATGTTCAACGCTCTCCAAATGTTCTTGGACTAATGCTATTTTGAGAAAAATCTGAGGTTGCCTTTTGCAAGCTATTTTGCTACAATTAAAGTTTTTACATGTGACAATATATAGATGATTTGTTTATAACTTTTTTATAAATGGGTTATTGTGTGTGGGTTTAGCGTAAAAACAAGATTTCGTCCAATTACTTTTGGAGAAAACTATACAGTGACCTGAAATATTTAAGCCAAATTTAAAAATGACAATTTGCCCGCCCAACTAGCTCAGTAGGCAGCAAACAAGTTTAGTGATAGATAACTTAGATTCCAATTGGAGATTGGTCATGGTATAACTTCTACAGCCATTCTCCATTCTACCACTGATTCTAAATAATTTAGGGCACTTGTCAGCCACTGGCGGAAGTATGCGCCTTGTTACTGTCTAGCACCTAAATCTAGAAAATTAGCATTTCAAGGAACAGTGTATAGGTTGATTGACTGCTATGATATTACCTATACAATGTGTTGCTATCAGTGTAGCAAAGTTTAGAAATTATACAAGATAATCGACTATTAAAGTATTGCTTAGAAATGCAGCTGGTTTAAACGTCTAAGTATGCTTATATGTCCAGTCTCATTTGCTTATTTCACGGCGTCTCAACGCCGTGATATTGTGGTGGGTAGATTTTGATAGCAATGGGCAAAAGTCACGTGATAAAAAATGATAAAAATCCTTTCGATTTCCACTGCCGACAAATTTATTGTTTTTAATGCAGTCATAGTACAGCCCATTTCCGTTAAAAGTTAAATAGAAAAATCATTTTTGGGGGAATCCATATAAACAATTTTTCTTGCAACAATGCAACACACGAAAAATCAGCGTTTTATATCAACACATTTCCGCAAATCCTTTCGAATCATACGAAAAGGGGTAGGTATAAATCGCGAACAAACCGGACCAGGAGACCAGTTTAGTATACGGATACAGTTTAACAAATATGCGTATCATAATGTGTGTATAGTACATATATTATTGATATTTGCCAATATTTTATTTGAAAAGATAAGACACCAATATCGAAATTATATTTTAAGAAATAACTTTGCAGACTTTAACTATTAAAAGAATCGTCGATTGCTTCATCACATATTGTTGTAAATATTATATATTTCAACTGTTAGAGCATTTATCATTTGAAAACTAATTTGATATGATTCATATATTTTAATAATATACCTTTTTTTCTTATTAGCCGACTGTATAAGTAAAGAAGCGTAATCGTGTAACATTGACTCTTAATTCTTACTCTTACTTAGCTCTATTGGCGATCTTTTCTTACTATGATTAAGTGCAGCGGACCAGTTAATTTTAAGAGCATAAGAGTTACGGACCAGGGTTGAGTTCAGTAACTGCGAACGTTATAGAACGTTCCGCAACGATACATTCGGAAGTCCTCGTCCATTTGCTGCGAATAATCTCGGACATATTTGGACGCTATTTTGAAATGTCCGGCGTTAAAGTAAACAAATGTATGACCGAGGAGTTCCGAATGCATCGTTATGTAACGTACTGTAGCGTTTTGTGTAATTGAACTTGCTTCTGGTTATAGATCGAGCAGATGTAAGATTATTTTTGCAGACTTTTTTAATTATGAAAAGTTTGGTACTATATTGACGGACTATTGACCAGACGGACCAGGTAATTTTAAGAGAGTTAAAATGACAGACATTTACACCTAGGTGAAAAGCTCGCCAGTTTTTAATTTGTTCGAATGGAGTATGTTTTCTCGAGTCCGAGTGAATTCATTATTAAGAAAAATGATTTCTATTCGAAATAGCTTGCCTTTTGTATTTAAGTGCATCTTTTTGGAATTAAAATACATGTTAAATCCTTTCGTGTATCCGGCAACTAAATTCTTCCGTAACAAGTAAAGGTATGACTACTCTCTAATACACTGGTTTGAAAGATTCACTCGCTGACTCTCTACCTCCGTTAAATACTATGCGCAAACTGATATTTCTATTTCAAGGCAAAGACACACACATTTAGATTGCATGACTGTCTCGTGATTAAAAAATAAATGCAATAAATGCAACAAATGTTCACGCCTGTAAAATCAAAATGTCGAAATTCAAAGATGCTGGACAGTTATGCATTAGTTAGATGATTGGTTACACGGATTGGTAAGAACAGATCCGCAATGTGAGGAGCACTTGACTAAACAGAAGCGATAAGTCATGTAAATAGCTTCTGTTCTGAAGAACTATGTTTTCCCTTCTGCCAATCTTTTTAAGCGTCATGCAAATATGAATTACTGGAAATAAATCCAACTAAAACCAAACATCCTGTTGGCATAAAGATGGTGTCTAGATCCAGACCATTCGCGTACTCCAAATTTGTCAAGATTCTCAATCTAACTAGTATCGAGAATCTTACTAGGCTTTTGGAACGAGATTGTTACATTTGAACAGAAAAACGTTTTATGACAAGTTACCTTTTAATTACTGAAAAACCTTAACATGACAATTCAATATAATGCTCTTTTGAGTTACCTTTAGATTATACTTAATCATTCTTTTTTGTTTGCCGTGACAATCCCTTTGCTGCATTTAGCAGCAATTTTTTACTTGTTGAATTTAAGTATTTTGTAAACTTCGTATATTGCCCATCATAATTGTTATTCATTTCATTTTCTTGTAAACATTTTCATCTTGCAAAATTTGAAATGTTAAATTTCTATTTTTCTAAAAATGTTTATCAGGCATAATTTGAATTGTCTAGTCTCTTTTCTTCTGAAAATTTCACCATGGTAATTTAAATTTGTGCTTGTCCTCTTTTTGTTACAGTTTTGTTATGTCCTAAATGGGGTAAAATAGAAGATGGATGGAAACAATGCTATATAAATCATGACTCAAACTTTGTTAGACGAGGAAGTGTGTGTAACTTTGGTTGCTATGGAGGTCACGAGCTGGTTGGACCATATAAAGCCAACTGTTTAGATACACAAAACTGGGACATTTCAACACAGCCATATTGCCAAAGTAAGTAAAATCTATTGTTAATGGCCTGCTGCCTAAGCATATCGCTACGTAGTCCTTTGTGCCCTGGTACCCTTCTTACACCAAAAGGAGGATTAAGTATGTGATATCAAATCTAAAGTACCAGGTGGCGAAGTGATACGTAGCGATAGGCTTAGGTAACAGTCTCCAGTTTCCGAAACTTATGATAAGCTAGCGCTTTGCCTTATAGTACTTTGGATATTATATCACATACTTATTATTTAGTTTGGTTTAAGAAGAGTACCAGAGAACACAAAGCGCTAGCTATCGCTTTCCTTAGGAAACTGCTCACTACTTTTTGCATCTTTTTCAACATATTGACTGTATTGTGCATAAGGGGAAAAGGGGAACATTCTGCAGTGTTCTCTGTCAGTCGTTGGGCAAAATCCTCTCTTAAGGACGTACCAAGTCAAATTTATCAATGGAAAAAAGATCTAAAAGACATCACTGCAAACATTAAACTGAGCATTAATTAGCTTATAAACATATGGCCCATACTACATCTACTTCACATGGATTAACTATTACTATAGTCATTTTAATTACGCCTAACGCAATCAGTTTTTGTTGACAATGCATTTGTCAAGGAACTTCTGAAGGGAGGTGTAATATTTAAGATAGTTTACTCTGCATGTTACTTGCAGGGAAGGCTTTTTAAACTTCACGGTGTATTTCTAGATATGATTTCAGGGTTACAGTGTCCTAGTTTGACTCCATCACAAGATCAATATGATCTGGTGGACATTGCTTGTACTGATGGTAATTTCTTTAGAAGTCAATGTTCTTACAACTGTGTACCAGGATACAGTATACTGCCGGGATACAGTAAAGTACAAATTTGTGATGAGTTTGGTTCCTGGCTTGGAAATATACCAACTTGTGTCGGTAAGTATTTAATTATTTTTTTCTAAAAAGTAAATGAGATGATCTGCGATATATCTCCTTGTTTTCTTTAGCTGGAATCGAAGTGACCATGCAGGAAGCAAAGCTTGAAGCAATCTGATTAAACCCCGATCTACAATTTTCCGCTCGCCGACAACGCTCTACATGATATATGTTTACAGAGATTAAGCTTAAAATGGTCTATAACACTTGCATAACTTTAGGAGTCAAACCCTTTCCTAAAACCAACAATATAAATGCACATAGTAAAGAACCATAATTTCATATGATCATACAGAAACGGTGCCAGCTTGTATCCCTGACAAGTCTTTGCTTATATGCAAATATGATAAAAAGTTATATGTAAAATTTTGAATTCATGCCTTCTGATAGATCTTCGGTTATATTAGACCATACATTTTGAAATAATAAATTCAAGCCGAGGTTGGTATCAGTGCTAGTATGCAGAATGGTGTATTTTAACAATCGTGTTAGTGCACTGAATTGCACCGATTACATGATGTCTCTCGCCGTTTTGCAAAGTTTTTGATCGGAAAGTGGACTGATATGTCGTTAAAATTAAGAGGTTTCCGTAGTTCATATATATCAATATGTTAATTGTTTTAAGTAAATAGATTCATTTTATCTTAGATTCTGAGCCACCGACTTATATCACGTGTCCCTATGTGGTCACTGGTTATGCTGAAAGGTCAAAAACATCTGGAAGAGTATGGTGGAATACACCACAAGGTAAAACTTACCTTTATTAATCCAAGGGGGCTAACTTTATGTAGGACATAATTTATGGTGTTTTTAGTTTTTTATCAGAGTATATTCAATTCTACCATTGTAAACGGGTCAAAATAGTGAGTCATGATTACTTATTGTTTATTACAAATCTATTAAAATTAATCTTTAAATAATACATATTTGTTAAATTTAGACTTGTTATAGGTCAAAGTTAAGTTCGCTCTTATTTGAATCCGGATATATAGGTGCAACTCATGATCGGATCATGCATCATACTTACATGAGAATATAATATTATTATTTTCTCGCAGTAAAGGGAAGCAGCATTGACTTCATTAGCAAACATAAGCAAACAATGACTAGGATAAACGTATGTCTGTGTGAGCAATAGTATTATTAAATACTGTAGATTGAAGAACACTACAGAACTATACAGAAATATTTGAAAAAATAATTAACGAGAACCAATGTCTCATCTTAAATTTAAAATTTGTGATAGTCAACGGGAATTAAATCTGTATTCAGCAATACGTGTACAATACAATGAAAAATATCATTTCTAAGTTCGTTCCGTTTGGTATTGAAATTTGTTTTGTTCAGTAAATCGCTGACAATAATTATTAGTAAGAAATTATATATTACAGAAAAGCAACAACTTATCTTCTTATAATAATACTTGTAGCATAAGCACAGTATTAAAAATTATTTGGTATGTAATTGATGTAGCTAACATTGACACTTTGACGTTCAAAGGGAAATAACTCATTTTTGAATTGTAAAATATATCATCTTGAACATGTAAAGTAAGTTCCCTTGAATTATTTTTAAGTGTAGTTTTATTCATTCCAAACACAGTAAGCTTACTATCACAACTTATGTCATATTTTGATTCATAGTTGACCACAGGGAAATAGATACATGTTCTTGTACGTCACACATTGCTTGATTCATCCTTGCTATGAGGCTTAGTCTCCTTTCCTTTACACCGCTGAACTTAATGAAGGGATTATGTGTTTCAATCAGTTACAGTGTATGTTTTTAGTTATTTCATTAGTAGCCGACTGTTGCAAATTATCTTTTAATATGCGGCAAACGATTACATAAGACCTCGAATGCGCAATAAAATGGATAATTACTACTGTAATTAAAGTAGTCCTTTCCACGCGTTAACACGCATATTTGTAGTTTGTACAACTAAAGAATATCTAACCCGGGTGAGTATTCTAATGATCGGTAGATGTGAGAAAAATTTCCATTCAGTTGATAGTTTCTTTTGTTTCATAAATCCATGTTTTGATGCTACACCAAAGCCACATGTTCGACAGCGCTATTAGCACTTCGATTGTATGTTTTAGCCCAAGACAACAGTGGACAGGTTAATACTATACAGCTAACCAATAAAAGTTCAGGAATTGATTTAGAAGTCGGAGAATATCACGTGGTATATATGTCTTATGATGCTGCAAACAATACAGCTATATGTGAATTTAAAGTTGTGGTCAAACGTAAGTAAATATGACATTGTCAAACAAGTAATGTTTCAAATTCGTTTTTTGGACGGGAGAGAGTTGGAATTCTTGTAGATAGCTTTCGTCTGTACATTTTCTCTTTAAGTATAAACGGCTAGGGTGACGTGAATTGTATTGAAAAAACTGTTTTTAATTATCGTGATTAATCAAAATAAAGTACATTCAAAGTATTACCTCAAATGTAATTTGGTACTTAAATGTTTTGACGTACGTTATATGGTAATTTCTGTTCAAGAAGATTTGAATATAGCGGTTGAAAGACAAATCTCAAGTTCGAATTCTTTATATTTGTTTTTGCCATATCCACTCGAAACCAAAATGGGGAACTCTACACTTTTCGTGTGTCCATTAGTGTGGATTGTATATCAGTCGCGATGGTATTATAGCTCATATATCAGCTCTCTGGCACCAACTGGTGAATCCTCCGAACACTAGACATGTCAACTATGTTATGATTGTTATTAAAAGTTGAAAGGTATTTCTTACCATTGAATGTCTGCTGTAACCAATATGGATCCTTTAGTTCGCTTAGTGTGTTTACTTTATTCAGATAATGTAACAATATTTTACAGAGATAAAATGCCATACCATCTATCCCTTGCCTTACACAAATGTTATGTGCCCAGAAGGACGTATATATGGTTCAGAATGTGAGTTTACATGTGATAATCACGCACGTATTAATGGCAACAGATTAGCTCAATGTGTAAAAGAAGGCTCTACAATACAGTATGGTGTGTGGTCATTTGAAAACAATCAACCTTATTGTGAATGTAAGTGATTTTATTTGTTATGGTGATGGCAACAGTGATATTTCCAATTGACTGTTTTCATACAAATACAGGTTATGTTCTAGGTCATGCGTGTTTTTGTATTTTAAACAATGGCCTTGAACACTAAATAGGTGAATAAGCTGGTGCATGAACAGCATATTTGTTCTGATTAAACCATATAACTTTGATATTTAACATTTGTTTAAAATAGTATATATACACATTGTAAATTTTATGTAATGATATGTTTGTAAAATAATTTTTGACTAACTGAAGCATAATATTGTAAAAGTAATTCACCCCGAAATATTGGTATGTAATGAAACTGGCTATGTTTATGAACGTAATGTTTACGTAGACGACCTGCAGCTTCCGTATCTGAACAAGAAATTGCTAACACCATAATAATTTGTTGATTTAAAACATTTTTTACTCTGTTTTTCTGAAAATACGATTTCTAGGCATAGAATACTACGGCAGGATTTCAAATTAAGTATATAAGTTTCTGGTTAGAGCCTCACTCTGAATGGTTACCTTTCCATGAAAATTAAAATAAAGGTATTTTTCCTTCATTAATAAAGTGTATGGAGAAGTTTATAGTCTAATAATGGGGTAGTTTGTATTTTGTTTTACGGCGCACCAACACAGAAAGGTCATATCGCGCCAATTATGGGGTAGGTAAGATACTAATTTAGGAAAGGGTCAATGAAAGCTAGGTTATGTGAGCCAACCGCCGTAAAATGACCATAATTAGTGTTGTCATGGCGTTTTCGTCGCAAATGAGTTTCTAAATAATTGTTCAATAAGCCATCTATACTTCAAGAAAAGTACCAATTTTGTGTTAGCACGAGGTTAAACACAATCGAATTATTTTGCGACTGTCCGTTCCAAAGCAGAAACCCTCGAGTGTTGCTGTTCCTGATGTGTTTGCTTACATATTTTGATGAATAGGTTTTCAATGTAATTGATTGACAACTCTCTACACTTCAGTAGAAGAATCGTGTCCAGCTCTACAACCTCCAGAAAATGGTGCCCTAGCATGTGATACATGGTTTGCTGGAAGGTTTTGTCGAATGTTTTGTCAGAAAGGATATGTGGTCGTTGATGATACAACTACACGAAATAATGAGATAGACTTACATGCCAAATTGTTAGTTTGTAGTGATAGTAATAGTTGGATTAATACAAATAATGTTGAACTACCACCTTGCGAGAGTAAGTTATTATAATTTTTGAACAGTATCATTTCAGAGTACTGGACTAATAAAAGAATAATAGAATCTATATTAATATTTTAAGCAATTTGAATTGGCTGCAATGAACAAAACCGAAACACTCCATATCAAAATATAGCAACACATCATGCGGAATACTTGGGTGTTATCATCATAATCGTTGTCTCAGAGAATGGGCACAATTAGCTTAATTCTGCGACTGAAAGTCTAAAAATAGCCCGTTGAAAACTAATAATAGATTACTAGTCACACTATTTGCCGCACTCTAAAGTAAAGCCGTTGTTTTCTGCATAAAACACTCGTTTTTAAGTCATGACCAACGTATCAGGACCAATTTTAAATTGATCTAAGATTTTCCAGGTTAGATAGTTTGAACCATGATTTAATATACTTAAAATAAATTATGTAAGAATTTGCACAGATAATTCTTTGTTTATATTTTCAAATTATGATTCAGTTCATCTTTAAAATCAGAACGTTTTCCAATTTTGTCAATTCATATTGCTTTTGGCAAATCCATTGTGTTAATGCAAAGACTTGAATTGTTGATTTTAAAAGTTTGCTCACATTATAAGTACCAAATGTTTAAATTGAGAAGAAAATATCCTTGTATTAATATTATTCCAGTTCCAAAGACCATCGATTATGATGTTTTTTTTTTGTTTTTGATTTTATTTTCAAAATAAACACCAATCCTTGTATACATTGCAGAAGTGAGTCCAATACTTCAATCTATTATTGAGCTTAAACTAGAGTACCTATACTACACTGGCAACTGTGAAGAAAATCTGGAGCAAATTAAAACCAACTTTATTGCTGTTATACAAGTAATATATCAAAATAAATGTTCTCAAGATGTTTGCAACAACAACAACGTTAAGGTAATACATGTGGATGTGCTCCCGCTGTTTCGGTTTGGCTTTAAGGTGGGGCAAAGAGATATCTGAGTATTTAGGGAAAATGATGCACAACTGTTACAAAATAACATTTGTTCAGTCTGTTATCAGTTAAAGCTCTTATACATAATTCTTGAAGCCGCGACTGTGCCGTAGTTGTTAGCATGTCTGACTTCGAATCCGGAGATCGCGGGTTCGAACCCGGTCGTGGTAGGTCATACCCTATTCATGAGTTGTCGGCCTCGTGGTAGGATAAGTTAGTACTAGTGATAGATAAGTGTCCAGGAACGTATAGTAAGAAGAGCTGGCCGTCGTATATATAACCTAAATGTGTTGAATACGACGTTAAAACCAATTAAAAAATCTGGATGAAATTACTGTACTGGAAATAGGATCTCTTGATAGATCTCTTTATCAGATCTTTTGACTCATGATTGTTATCTATTTCTAAGCACCCACTACAGCCAGTGCCTGACAATTGCTCAACTTTATACAGATGTCAGCAGGAGAATGACCGTAGAAAATATTTCATCACCAACTTCTACGAAGGTATGCAGGTTCAGCACGGGAATCCAACCAATATACATTTTAGCATATATCTTATCAATTACTCTTGATTCCTCGCCATTTATACTCTAGAACTCAGAAACCGGGATAAAATTCCTTACTGTGACTGAATCACCGACGTGTTAAAATGGAACAATATACCACCCAGTACAGGCTGTACAAAGATTAACCGTCAAACTATTGTAATATTTCAGCCACAGTCGATGCAATATAAATAAATCAATGCGAAACAAAGAAGTAAAGCTCAAGCTTAGTGAAAAATCTTTGGTACCACCTTAATACAGCTTGGCGTTATTTTAATAGATATTTACTTTAAACGTCCAGTAACCAAGCAAATTTCGATTGGATGTCATATTCATGAAATTAAATTATTTTTTTAAATACAAAATTCAAAATGTTTAATTCATACCGACATAAGTACTTTTTGCTGGAAATCAAATAATTTCAAAACAAAACAAGACTTAAGACTCAATGTACATACCATGTTGCAAACTAGAGTCTAAAACATTTAAAGAACAGCATCAGTTAAAGACACAGACTTTTCACAAAGCAAAATGCAAGTGGTAATCATACTGTTCAAGCTCATGGATGTAAGAACAAACAAACGTATATATTTAATGCCAAAACGATATATATGAATGGTGTAAACTTGATTACTATCATTTTCAAAATCGGTTTTATTCATAGCATATATCCTGTCTTATTAAGGTAACATGTGGCATCAGCACAAGAAAGAAGAGAGAGATAGACAGGAGAGATTCATTGAATGAAATGTTCCTTACTTTTGAACTAGAGTTAGATCCCGAATTGGGTTCAACTGAAGCATTGTTAATGAAACAAGCTTTCAGGAACAGTTTTGTAGACGCCATTGAAGATGGATTATTCAATATATCTGGTTATGGAGAGGATTCGATACGTTCAACTATTTTTGGTCCTATATTGACTTGTAATGAAGGAAGTGTCTATGATGAAAAGTCACTCCTTTGTGGTAAGATATTTACCTCATGAAAATATGTTTTATTTTCGTTTCTTTGTTTAATTCTCCTGACTGCATTGCATGAGTGTTCTTTTGAGAATTTGCCTTTAAGCATGACAAAGCTATTACCCAAGTGGTTGAACCCACAATAGCAATTATTATGTCAATCTCCGTTTTAAGGCGGAAACCACTAAGACTCTTGTCTTTGTTATTTTTGTGACGTCATTTTCATAACAAAAGTTTTAAAATCTAAAAACATCTTCTCATACAAAGAAATATGTGTAATACATGTTCCATTTCGTGTATAGCAAACAAAAGCCTAATATTTAAGCTTAGGTCTGTTTCAAATCAATACTTCAACCATAGAATTGTCTCAAAGTCATATATTTATATTAAGACAAAATTGTGCTATTTGTCCTTTTATATAGTTGAGTGTACAGCTGGTCGTTACTATGATACGTCGAATCAGAAGTGCGTACGTTGTCCACGTGGTCAATACCAACCTCTTAGTAGACAGATAGGTTGTATAGATTGTCCAATAGGAAAAACAACAATGAACTTAGGAGCAACATCTGAGGTGCAATGTGAAGGTAAATAATGACAGGTTTTTTAAATACATAACAATGAATTAATGTGCAACATTCAAAATTTTAACATATCCTGGGTAAAATGAAACACTCTTTAAAATGGAAAAAATATTCCTGAAATATTCATTGCTATGATAAACAATAGCTAAAACTTAAAGATGCATCATTTGTATGCAACAAAAATACGAAGATACGTGTAAGTATAGTCCATTTGTTCTCAACTGTCAAAGTTTGAATAATTGCACGGTGATTGAATACACACTATCTCAATATCGTGAGTGTTAGACAGATAGCATGAAGTCACCGTGAAGTTATTAATGTTTTGACAGTTGAGAAAAAAACGACCTTTTTATTGTTTCCTTCATTGACAAGTGCATAGAATCAAGAGATTGTGACAAGGTTATTTATTATATAAACTAAATAATCAAAGAAGGGTTTTATATGATTTGAGTAGGAGAATGTAATGTATTTAAATAAATAAGGCCTTTTGTTCATTTATCGATCATATTGCTGTTGTCAGACGATTAAAACACTGTCCATGTAAAGATTGAGATCTTGTTACCAACTACCTTAACTTTCAGTTGGATTGTTTTGTTACATTTCACTCTAAATGTTTTGCAAAGGGGCTAAAGTGATAAATGTGTTTTCTTGTGTTACAGATGCCTGTAAAGCAGGATATTATTCTAAAACTGGAGTACAGCCATGTACAGCATGTGATCATGGAACATATAGTACAACCTATGGTAGTACTAGCTGTATCAAATGTCCAAGTTCAAAAATTACATTGAAGTCAGCTTCTACATCAATATCACAATGCCAAGGTAACATTTTATGTGAATATTTTACGCCAATCTCAACTTTTTTTACTGCTATTTGCTATTCATTTAGTAATTCTGCAAAATTCCTATCAACAAAACGAATTTCAATAATTTTCACTTTTCAAGGAACTAAGATCTGTCTAGGTCATTAATTATTTTTTCAAGTAAAATCAGTTACTGAGGTTTTCTAATGCGAATAAAATCTGATAAGATCCCGAAATCTTCATAAAAATACTATCCTACTAATCTTAAAGAAAAATATTTCCTGAGTGATGAAACCATTTAGCTGTTTTCTGCAAAAGCTATGTACAATCAACTCTGATCAGAATATCCGAAAAAAATTCAGATATACCAAAGATAATAACATAACTACGAACTAGAAGCATAGGTGCAATATCATATTTTTTTAATCTTGATATTCAAGATGTTTTGTGATTTTCAGCTGCGTTTACATATGAAAAGGACTCGTCCTTTTTCTAAGTGCATAATTTTGAACTTCAGTCGTAAACGTTCATTCACACAAAAACTTAAAATGTCTATTCCATTTGATCTATTTGTCTAATTAGATTAAAAACCAAACTCCAAGCTAAGAGTAGGCTATATACAATCTTGAACAAACAACATGCTGTAAAGTAACATTCTACATCATAATAATTTCTCTTTCTTTGAACAGATTTTGATATCGCTTACATGCCCTTGGATCCAACAGAAACAATTGTACCAGCTGTGCTAGCACAACAAAACAATACATCTATAGATGATATAACAGTAGAACTATGGGTAAAATGTACATCATGTGACAATATTCTATATATTGCTGGCGAAGACGATGTACCAATATTGTCAATAGAAGGAATAGATCAACTCGAGATTACATGGCTCGGGTAATTTAGTAATGTATATGATTTCCAAATCATAAATTATTTTTGTTTTTCTTTCAATTTGAAATTTGTATTTTTTTTCATTATTAACTTAGAAGTATAAGGTCAAAACTAGGGATATAATGCATGTTTATAAATCGTAAGGTCTCGGGTTCGAATGCCAACATGATCATTGCTAAATGTATTAAACAAGATTTATTTTAATTGAAATTGCTTCACACCATCCTGTTGTAAATTGGTACTTGTGATGGTGGGATAATTCATTTGAGCTTATTTGTTGAAATTTTGTTGAATAAACATAACTAACCAGGACCGCTTTGGGCCACTAGTTTTTAAATTCAACACAAATCGAACCGTATAATGGGCCTGGGAGATAATACAAAGACTGTCAAACCTTGCACATTTCATATATGTTATTGATATTTCTATAATATTATATAACTAATTATAGAACTGTGCATGAAACCAGTGTAGTTATTAAAGAGGCGGGATTATGGAATAAAATCACAGTAACTACAGCTGATGGAGTTATATCAATTTACAAAAATGATATAGAGTTATTAACTGGTGCTTATACACCGCAATCCGAGTCAACACTTGTAAATATCACAATTGGAGGTAACTAAAACTTTTTTTCATTTTTACTAAAAGTCTTAACTTTTTCATTGCTATACTGATTACATTCTTTCAGTATAACTAAATTAACTTTTAAGTATTTTAAAATTCAATGTTGCTATTTAGAACATCCAGTCTTTTATCAATCTTCTACATGTCTACATGCGTTTGTCCTCGGCTCTGTTCCTCACTTTCAATAAAGAGTTCAGTCAGTGCTTTCAGCTCTTTGATTTTACATGAAATTAAGTTCTCCTAGTACGAAGAAAGAAATATCTATTTTTCTATTGGTCAAATCGGGATTATTTAGAAATTCGAGTGTCTGCTCATTAATTTTTAATGCAAATGTGACTAATGAAAATATGATTTGTACAAATTTATTTAAGCTTTGTTTGGAATGAATGTGTTATTATACATATACAATATCAATTGCAGGTGAAGGCTACATTGGATCTATATCACAATTTAACATCTGGTCAGCGGGTTATACACGTTCTTCCACTTCTTCGGACACCTGTTTTATAGAAGATGCTGGTGCCTTGGTTGCTTGGCAACAATTCTCAGAAACTGATGGAACTTTTGTTTTAACTCAAAGTGAATGTGATGGTAAGGCAGTAACATTTGTATCTTATGATGACATAAGTGTCAACCGTCTTGATTTATGTCTGGAAATAAAAACAGTATTTCTTTGTTATTCGTAACTAACAAATACATTGCGTGTATGTTTTCAATTATGAACAAAGCATAATAGAGAAAATAACTAATATAATAACTAAGAGAAAATACCAGGTGAAATAACTAATTGTTAATTGTTTTTTATTCTGTTAAGTTCTGCTATTAAAACCACATTGGATGTTGCATAATTATGATATTTTGTTTTATATAAAAAATGTTTGATTTGTACAGAAAAGGTTTCCTTCATTAAAACCGTTACTATATGAAAAGCTTCGATTTTGTTGGACCAAATAGTGTTAAATTTACTGTTTTTTTAAACAATATACGTATAATACAACATGTGATTTTTTTGTGTAATTTTTTGCAGCTTTTGATAACTGTCAAAGTATGCCATGTCAAAATGATGGTGTATGCTCGGATGAAATAGATGGTTTTACTTGTAACTGTACTGAAGGTTTTGATGGAACAACTTGTGATATAAATATTGATGATTGTATTGATAAAATGTGTGATAATGGTGGAACTTGTGTAGATGATATAAATAAAGTTTCATGTCTGTGTCCCCAAGGTTACACAGGAGAACTTTGTGAATATCAATATGGTTAGTTCATTTCATTTAGCTATGGGTCAACCCATAACTAGGCTACGTCATTATTTGTTTACAAGTACGCATAGATAGACTTGTATTGCACTGACCTATCAATACCTTATATTACCAAATTCAACATGTTCTTTTTTTAACGTCGTATTCAACACATATTCAGGTCATATTAACGACGGCCAGGTCTTCCTTCTATAGGTTTCATGGACATTTTCTATCACCAGGACTAACTTACCCTACCACGAGGCCGACAACTCATGTATAGGGTATGACCTACCGCGACCGGGCCCGAACCCGCGATCTCCGGATTCGAAGTCAGACATGCTAACCACTACGCCAAGGCCGCGGCCAAATTCAACAAGTATAAGTTTATTTACTTATTATTTCGGTCGTTTCTCCTCATTACTAATAAATATATTATAATTGTTAAAACTTATATAAAAATGTTTCGGTTTGAATTCGGTCTCTATTTAATTAATGATCAATTTTGTTGGTTTGATTGTGTTCTCTATTTATAAGTGAAAAAAGTCTCGTTAATTATATATCTTTCTTTATTTCATCCTTATAATCACAACCTTTTTATCATTTATATTGGTGGCCTAGCTCACTATTAAGTAATAAAAATTGAATCTTATGAATAGATTTGTTACCATCTCTATGTTAAAGTATGAAATAAACAATTAAATACGATATCAACTAGTAAGCAATATTGTTGACTTATGAAATATTATCGATGATGACGCATAAGTACATACTAAGGACGATTTTCTGACAACGTGTTTTAAAGCTCCTTCGATAAGCGGTTAAATGATGTATAAATGTCAAGCACATGACTGATTAGCGAAGACATCTGACAATTGACATGCGCATTGCCAAGGTTTAAAGATAACTAACGTTGGACAAGCTGCTTACATGTTAGGAGGACTGCTAAGTAAGCACAATGTTTAAGTCACAATGAGATATAGACTCATAAATAGGATATTACAGTAGTCAATGTCAACCAACAATTAGTTCACGTATATTTCAGTTGACGGTGGATGGTCTGACTGGAAGGAAAGTAGCGGTTGTTCAGTCACTTGTGGCATTGGAACAAAAGTCATGTATCGAACATGTGACAATCCTGAACCTTTACATACTGGAAAAGAATGTGAAGGTGATAATCAACAAGTTGTACAATGTGATAATGAAGTTGAATGCATTGAAGGTAAAGATAAAGTTTTTACCAATGACTCGTATACCGTGGTTTTGGCACGACATAACTTTTGAACCTCAATTTAACCCAAATGAACAAACAAACCAATAAACGCTTAATTTGCGATCGCTCCTAATGCACTTACTAGAACTGTAGAAATTGCTCATATTAACACTAATTTCCTGAACAAACCCAAGCCAAATTGCACTGACTGGAATATGTGATAGTTATAAGTTCTAATTACTCGAATATTTTGGAACATAAAATGACATATATTTTATTTACGATTAGTACATAGTACATCATCAATATACAGTTTAAACAATACATTAATGTTATTTGTATTTCGGCAATCCTTGTGCCAACCCTTGCAGGGTCTTTTTTATAATTACTTTTTTGATAAATCAATAATAATTAAAGTGATGATAATCTTTACATGAATAACCAAGCATTAAGCTAATAACAGATAAAATGATATGAAAAAGCAATCCTTAAAAGTCGTTAGTTAACAACACTATTTCTACTAACATTTAAATAAAGCCAGTTTCTAAATGTCGTCTTTGCCAACTAACAAAATGATCGACATAATTCAATATAACTCCATATTTACTTTGTACTTAAACATTGTAATGTGTTTGTAGACTGCAAGAAAGACCCTACGATACAAAATGGAAATGTTAATTGTTCATGGACAGACGACAGTAATACAACACGTGTGTGTTCTCCATTTTGTGACGATGGATTTGATTTCAGTCGTTTATTATTCACTGATAGCGATTCTGGTATAAAATGTGGTCCAGACACTGGAAATACATGGAATATCATAACAGAAAATTTTCTAACTTCTGAGCTGCCACCTTGCACTCGTAAGTTTACCTTTAAAATAAACATTGCGTTCCGTATGACATTTCCATTCGTTTCAGAAACTATCCATTTTATCGTATTTTAAGATGAATTTAGTCTGCAAGTCACTACAGTTTCCTTTAACAAAGCGAGAAAGTCCTTCTTTAGGTATCAATTCCAACTACATTCTCCTTTAACAAAGAGAGAAAGCCCTTCTTTAGATATCAATTCCAACTACATTTTCCTTTAACAAAGAGAGGAAGCCCGTCTTTAGAGATCAATTCCAACTACATTTTCCTTTAACAAAGAGAGAAAGCCCTTCTTTAGATATCAATTCCAACTACATTTTCCTTTAACAAAGAGAGAAAGCCCTTCTTTAGATATCAATTCCAACTACATTTTCCTTTAACAAAGAGAGAAAGCCCTTCTTTAGATATCAATTCCAACTACATTTTCCTTTAACAAAGAGAGAAAGTCCTTCTTTAGATATCAATTCCAACTACATTTTCCTTTAACAAAGAGAGGAAGCCCTTCTTTAGATATCAATTCCAACTACATTTTCCTTTAACAAAAAAAAAGGAAGCCCTTCTTTAGATATCAATTCCAAGTCCAAAACTTATGATAAAAGTTTGAAAATCGTGGTTATTTTAAGATGCAACACACGGGCAAACTGAGACATATGATCGTATTTTTAAACATTGTGATAAAATAATTGCTTACAAGGAATGATTATTTTAAGAAATATAATTTTAAGTTCTTTGATTTGCAAATACACAAATAGAAAGTATGAAAATATTTTTACTTGTTCTTTATACTGTGAGGCTAGAAACAATATCAACTACCTAAACGACTATGATCAATACCATATCTTCATTCTAACTGTTATTTCCATCTTTTACAGCCAAGACAAAAGCTTTAAAAAATGCATTAAGCTTACATAATAGTTATCTTTCATTGCCAAACGATGACTTAACGCCTAACACCAAAGTGCTCTTTAAATTTCTTGTACAGATGCAAATTTGAGAAAACCCGATCATTCCAGCCGCAAGTAACTTTGTAATGTTTGAAACTTATCAATTTAACATTTTTTGAACCGTACGATGAACTTATGAATGTTATATGTGGAATATTCTCAGATGACTAGTTTTGTCTTGGGCAATCCTGGTTATCGTGATAATAGGATCTTTTGCCCAAATACTTCTAGAAATCATTGTATATTTTTATATATTTTTCAGTATATATTGAACCATTTGAAGAAACCACAAATACATTATTGATTGGACTTGTTGTTGGATTAACTGTACTCGTTTTGGTTATCATAGTGGTTGCAGTCATAATGTACAAAAAGTATGGTATTTATATTTTTTACAAGAAAGTATTTTCATATAATCTTATGTTTTTGTTTTTACATTTTTTACATTCAACAGTTGTTTTATGGCTTTTTTAGTTTCGTTATTGGGTTGTCTAGAACTCACATAGCAAACTGTTTTGGATAAGTTCCTAACCAGACATATATTACCCTTTACCATGAATTTGACAGGTAATGCTCTCTAAAAATCAATTTTAAATATTTTGCCAATGAAGAGAAATACATTGAACATGAACAAAATATGGAAATATTACAGTAACTACTTGCGATAATCCTTGTTGCATAACTTAAAGTTCACCTTCTATATAAAACATTTTTTTAGATCTGCACCAGAGGTAGTTTGTGTTCAGGGTAATGCTAGGTTTACATCTGGCCACGATTACCACGATGTCCCCGATTCCAGAGCATCGTGGCGAACGTAACAGAGCGCGGAGTTGAATCGGGGTGATCGTGGGGGAGCGTAACGGAACGTGGTTGAATCGGGGACATCGTGGGCATCGGGACAGATTTTAAATCAAACTTAAATTTCACCACGAATGCCCCGATTCATTTTCTAGTCGTGACAAAGCGTGGCCTTCGTAACAAAACGTAACGGAACGTACCGAAGCGTAACAGAACGGCTTTGTCGTGGGAGATCTTGACAGGACGTAACGGAACGTGGTGGAGCGTGGAAGCCAATCGTGTTGATCGCAACAAAGCGTAACAGAACGTGATGCAAATCGTGGGCTCGATCGTCGCAAAGCGCAGTAGAGCGCAACAAAACGTGCTGATTTCGTAAGGAAGCGTAAGAGAACGTGGAGTATACCATTTAATCGTAGAGCTCCCCGATTTTTTTAGCCTCTAGCTAATTGGGGAGATCGTGGCCAGATGTAAACCTAGCATAATTGGTTCCAACAACCAAGCTAGTTAAAGCAGAGGCATTCTAAATTATCAAAACACTATTCACATTTACGTTAACCTTTTAAGACTTTATTTAACTTATTGACATAGCTCTTTTGCATGGTTTTACTTAACATGTATTTGTTTTTCAGACTATGTGCAAAATCAGAAGTAAGCTGTTCTCAGAATGAGAATATTACCGGGAATATTGGCATGGCCAATGTAAAACCCAAATTTCACCCTTATACTATGTTAGTTTATTTCATTACTTTTTTATTTATAAGTATAATTTAAATATTTTGTTTTCGATTTGACAAAACTTATACAGCAATCTTTACTAAATCATTTAAGTTATTTATTGCGACAAACTCATCTTTGCGTTTTTGTGAACCAGATCTTGCTAAAACGTCTACTACTGTTTATACTAGGAAACCCCGTTGTTTCCTTGAGCAAGAAACTTTATCCTATTAGCTCAGTACTGGATGACCTGGAAGCGGACTCGAATGTGATAACTTAAAGTTCTAAGAACTTGTTTCACAATCGAGTAAAAAAAATAGTAAATCAATACAAGAACAGCAAAACGATTTATTTGTTTTAAGCAATCGTATGACATGTGTAAATAAAAATTATTGAGAATTAACACTGCATGACTGGATTCAAATCCAGTGTATTTTATCAGCAAATCAAGACATACAATGATGGAAATATGCGTATTGATATCGAATGCAAAACTTAACTAAATAAGCTTGTGGTGACCTTAGTTTCGACTTGAAAAAAAATTAAATGAGATTTAGTGATTCTGATGTTGATGTTTTTAAGACTTCAAACTGTTTACTTTGGTAGTTTGACTTAAATGTATGACTCTCTGGACCAACGAAGAGGATGACCCATCTTGTCTTCAATGTCAAGAATGATACTTACTGTTTTTCTTGAGGATTCAGTCACCCAAAATATGATTTAATTCTCAATCATCAATATGTGATTCACATTTTATTGTAATTGTAATTTCAAGTCCAACCACTCCAAAACATCAAATATGCTTTTTAGCGAAATTTTTCAACGAAATCATTAGGCTAATAGTTTTGACGAATCACAGGAAGGCGGGTTGGCGGACGGGCGTTCGGCTGGGCGGCCGTCGGGTGTCGTTAACAATTGCGTTAAAGTTTTCAATTCAGCATATATGTCTGTCATTTATAGTCAGATCTTTATGAAACTTCATACAATGAACAGAATTCGAACGTCACCATACCTCTACTTGGCTTTATTATGGAAAATTTCCCGTTGTATGTTTTACGTGAAGGTTTTTAAGTGCGGCCTAAATGTGGTTTCCACATTACAATTCGTATTGGTGTACTTTATGACAGTCCAGCGTTTGAAGAGAAAATATTAAGGTAAAATAGAAATTCTATAAACGCGAGCATACTTTGTAATATGTTAAAATTGTATTGTAAATTTTTAACTAAATAAAATCACGACAGAAATTCTTTTTTTAGGCCAATACATTATTTTTACTTGACTTAACCTTTTGGAACATGGACTTTTTGAATGATAATATGGACATGAATTAGCTCAATCAATTGATCAATTGATCGATAAATAGATTATTCAAGCATGCTTGTCATCAACTTAGCAAATAGCTCAAATCAACGTACTATTCCGCATATCTAATTATAATTTATTACAATAAGAACTTATCAACAAATAAACTTGTTTGCATGTCACCATATAGATAAAAACTTAAAATAAAGTCAACTAAAAATTCAATCGAACAACTTATTAAATAATCTGTTTATTACTAATAAATCTATTAATGTATAATTAAATCAATTTATGTTTAAATCAAACCGCTTATCAATCAACTAAGCAATTAATAAACTTATAATTTTCTTACCGATACAGCAGTAAATTCAACTGATGGATAGTCATAAAGGGGTTTTGAAATTTAAAGAGCAACGCTTACCTTTAAAGCAACCGTTTTCATGATTGTAAAGCAAACTCTTCCACCAAATTAATTCATAAGCCTAATTCTTTACATTGGACCCGCATGATAAGCTCAATCAGTAGTTCGCCTAACTATGCATTTATGGGTCAAAAATTAAATTAAAAATGACATCTACCTACACCTCTGTAGTTAAGTAATGAAATGTTTTCTGCAGCCCAACTCTGTATAATTTATCAAGGTAGACTGTCGTCAACCACTGGCATACGTATGTGATTAGTGTAATGTTTTTTTTAAAAATCCTCAATACAGAGACGTTAGCCTGTTCATAGGCAGTAATATGAATTACTTACCGCCGCAATATCTATAAAACTATATTTAAAGGGATGTAAAGCACCATATTTATATTACTTTAACAAAGCCTTTGTAAAGTTGATACATGTGTTGATTCTACAAAGTTACTTACTGTGTCTTTTACTGCATTGTGGCTCTTCGCCCATCAACTTGCACGTCTTTTATTTCTTTTTAGGCCCAACAATTATACAGTAGATGAGGGATCCTCTAAAGCTGATTCACGACCATCTTCTGGGCGACCATCTTCATCGAGGCTGTCTTCAACTAGACCATTATCATCACGCTCACGTGTTGCACCAAAAATGCAAAAATGCATTTACTAACGCTTTTACTAATTTTTACATTTGTTCATTTTCGCCTGTCTTGGTTACAAACGACAATGTAACGTTTATCCAGACGTGCCTTAAGTCTTCCGTCTGGGGTATGTGTGCTATTGGCACTACCAAGTGAAACAAATAAATTTCCCCTTCCACTCATAATGGTTGCATGACAGATTTTCTTTCAAAAGTTGCACTGGATTTAATTACATACTTGTTTGATTTTGATGTGTTGTTGCCCTTGACCACAACAATGGCGTACTATATTTAAGATAACTTAAGGGCAGCCGTTCAAATTAGCGTATAATTATGCTAATGAACAGTAAGCATACATATGTTTTTAAATCACTAGCAGAGTTATGTATTTATTAAACCAATGTGTTATTGTATACATAGTGTATTTTACTTGTATAGTGCATTACCAGTCTTATTTTTTAATATGTCATTTGGTTTATGGATATATGTCTTTGTGCTTTTGCAATTATACTGGAAAATGTTAAAAGATATATCTTGTTCTAATAAGTCGAGTGTTAGTACATCTCAGTTTACAAATTATTTTAAAGCGGTCAATGACCCCAATACGGTGTTTTTTCAACCAGACGAGGACGTTGTTTATTTTAACAATAGATTTTTAAACGGGGAATTACAAGTAATGTTTTCTGAATTAGACATTGAAATATCTCTGTCAGAGATCATGAGGGCGTGTAGAGAATTAAACGTAGGAAGGTCAGGGGGGTGCGATTATGTTATAAATGAATTTTTCAAGTACGGTATTGACTATCTCGCTATATATATATTACCTTTATTTAATAAAATATTTCATACTGGGTGTTTTCCTTCACAATGGACGGAGGGTTATATTGTTCCAATCTTTAAACGGGGCAATGTTGAGCTTCCGGAAAATTACAGAGCCGTGACTCTTTTATTTACATTTGGAAAGTTGTTTACTAGAATAATTAATAATAGGTTAACATCATGGGCAGAAAATTACTTCGTATACACAGAAGCACAAGCAGGTTTTAGACAACAGATGGGTACCAATGACAATATTTTTGTGTTACATGGAATTATCAATCATCTTTTAAATAATAATAAAAAACTGTATGTTTGTTTTGTAGATTATACTAAGGCATTCGACTTGTTAGTACATGAAAATATTTTTTATAAACTTATAAGGTATGGGATTAGAGGTAAAATGTTAAATATAATTAGATCGCTTTATTCAAATGTTAAATCTAGGGTAAAAAATGGAAACTGTTTAAGCTCAGAAAATTTTGAATGCTACCTGGGTGTTAGACAGGGTGATTGTCTTTCTCCATTTATATTTGCTTTATTTGTTAATGACCTTGAGGAACATTTAGAGATGAATGGTTTTGAGGGTTTTTGTACTGATTCTTTAAAAATTTTGCTTTTATTGTATGCAGATGATATTGTTTTATTTGCTGAAAATGAAAATAGTTTACAATTAGGTTTAGATGTATTAAAGGATTATTGCGATAGATGGAAACTTGTTGTAAATGTACAAAAGACTAAAGTGATGATTTTTAAAAAAGGGGGGATAAGACGTAATCTGAGTTTCACTTATAATAATACTGAACTAGAAATAGTTAATTGTTTTACATACCTAGGTATCACATTTTCAAATGGGGGTTCATTTAATAAAACATTTGAGAGGCTTAATGGTCAAGCTTATAAGGCCATATTTAAATTTAAGACTTATCTGGTCAAGTTTCCAAATTTAAACATTAGTAATATATTATCATTATTTGACAAATTGATCATACCTATACTAAATTATGGTTCTGAAATATGGGGGTTTGCGAATGCAGATGTGTTAGAACGCACTCATTTACATTTTTTGAAGAATTTGCTCGGAGTCAAACTTACCACTCAGAATAATTTTGTTTACGGGGAATTAGGTCGTAGACCTTTAAAAACTATGAGAATGGTTAATATCATCAGGTTTTGGTTAAAAATTACTTGTCGGTGTCAAGATGATCGAAAGTATATTAAACCTATTTATAAATTGATGTTAAATGATATTTTATTATACCCTGGAAAAGCAAATTGGGCGTTACATGTTAAAAATCTATTGGAAAATTTAGGTTTTAATGATGTTTGGTTTCACCAAGGTGTTACTAATGTAAATTATTTTTTGAAAGTATTTCAACAAAGAATTAATGATATTTTTGCACAAGACTGGCAGTATCAACTCAGTAACTCATCAAGAGCTAGCACTTACATTTTGTTTTCTGAATTTGGCTTTAAACCGTACTTAGATTTAGTTAAAATTAAAAAGTTTAGAATTGTTATTTCAAAATTACGTTTATCATCACATAGATTAGAAATTGAAACTGGCAGATGGCATAAACCTAATAAAATTCCAAGAAATGAAAGAAAATGTCAACTGTGTAACAGACTTGAGGACGAATTCCATTTTTTACTAGAATGTCCATTATATCATGACTTAAGAAGAGATCTTATTAAACAATTTTATTGGAAAAGACCAAACATTCCCAAATTTTTAGACCTTATATCATCGACAAATCAATTCATTTTAAATAAGTTAGGAACATACATTTTCAAAAGTTTTGAAAGAAGAGATAATTTATATTATTCAAATTAGATTTCTCCACCTCATTTATAAATATGCTTTTTAATAACTTTAACGTAGATACTTACTATCACTCGTATATATACTGTTAGGTAAGACATTGATACTTTATTTATTTTCCACTCACATCTTACTCACCGGAATGTATAATTTTGATATGTATATAGATATATTTTCACATTCTATGCATTTTAAAATGTATTACATGTACAATTACTCTAATTTGTAATTCTCTGCATATTATGTATCTATATGTATTTATGTTTGTAGATTCATAGGCCAACGGCCTAATATCTTGAAATAAACTACTACTACATGTAAAGTTTGAAGTAGATAAAATGATTTGTCAATCAAAATAGATGTATATGTATTGTGTTATTGCCACCTGGTATCCGATATATGTAAAAAATTTAATTTTACGAAGTTGTCTAATATTTAAACCATTTTGAGGAAAGTCATCCTTGTTTCATCAGATGTGTTAAAATCAATCATGATAATAGAAGCTGCAATTTCACTCTTGATAGTTCTGTGTTCAACTGCTCCTAAAACATTTATTATGCGCGTAGGCTGTTAAATTGCAGCGCATTATGGTCTGTCATTTAAGGTTATGTACACAGGGTACACTATCGATACATTAGAAAAACGATTTGCGATGTAAATATCATAATATGACATAAAGTGCACGATGCTATTTGGAAGATGTGGAGCTTAGCAAGCTCTGAGTAGTGTATGCATATGAAATTAAGTTGAGTTCGGCATAATGTTTATTTTATGTTAATGGTTTGATTAAGAAGTAACAAGAACTTTTAATTCAATTTTAAACATATCTTTTGGATTGTTTAAAACCTGATGGCTGTTCGCTGCGTATCATGTGTCTCCATGTGCTGACTATTTCTGTTGAACGTTTTAAAACATCTTGAAGAATGTGATGGAAAAAGACCACAAGTTAAATTATTATTTCTTTTATTATTAACTTAAATTTCCACCTGCTACAATCGACTTTACGCTCACCTTGCAGCTCAGTAAATATACTACATTTACACGCTGCCTTAAAAGGTGTCACTTTATGATATTGACCATTGGAAATACATTTTCAAAAAATAATTGAATTCGGTAAGCGTATGATTTAGACGTTCACACTTCAAGATTCCAAGACCGTTGTTTACTATCTAAACCAAGTAGAGTTTTTTTGTAATACTTCTTCAAACAAGGAATGCTCTACAATCTGATTGTCTAGAAATTATTCTGGGCAATTTGATTTATGTGCACCTTTTCAAAAAAATTTTAACGAAGAACGTTTTTGTAACTTATTGTCATAAATTTTACAGCTCAAAATCGGAAAGGAAATAAACTATAATATAGAAATATATTCAAAGGTTTACAACAATCTACATAATTATTGAATTTGGAATTGGTTGGCCGAAAAATGACCATATTATTAATGCTTCTTGCTTTTAACTTACGACGAATTTTATCGTAAGTTTTTTGTGAAACGCGCCGTTGATCTATAGTTTCTTGTAAATATGCATTTAACCTACACGTTTTGATATGATAAAGTTTTTATCACTTGGTTGAAATAAAGTTTTCAAAAATATGGTTTTGTTTTATTGATATTCTCTTTGGACTTCTCTCAGACCTGCCAACTCTCCCGCATTTTCCGGGAGTCTCTTGAAATAACAATTACACTGTATAATATTGACAGTTTTTTATTCACAATCGGGTATATTTACTGACTATAAATGTTTAAATATCATAGCGATATGTGTTATAACAAAAGTAATAAAATAATAAGAAAAGCGTATGAAATATATATTGACGAAACACAGAAGAAACTAATGAATGAATAGATAAGCAATGTTAACATCAAGGAATATGTTACTGTTGGAAATAACAGTACTAGCAAACCATCGAAATTTGTATTAAAAGTAACAAAATACAATTAAAGCGTACATATGTATACATAATATTGACTCGGCACAAACGAAACCGAATAAGTAGATATATTATTTGCCATGTCGATGTTAATATAGAATATATGATTGCCTATGAAACAAAACTATTACGCTCAGAGGCAGACAGTATAATAACATATGTAAAAATTTTATCCATTTCTTTCTTGGCAACATGGTATGTCTTTTAGATGGAGTGATACGAATCTTAATGATTGAATGTATCAGACTTTCGCCTTATAGGCAGGTGATGAACTAAAACTATTACGCTCAAATACATTCAGTATAATAATATTTTAAAATGGTGTGTCCATTTCTGAATTTAGAATTATGTTTTTGAAATAAAGTGATACGGAAGTTAAAATGTTATTTATTTGTCCGTTATCTGACTTAGGCCTGATAAGGAGGTGGTGATGAAGGGATACAGTCACCATTTAGAGTTGTAGGTTCACTTTTATCGACAGTAAACAATGACATTTGAGTGGAAGTAAGTGGGCTACCTTGAAATTTTTTCTTTGATGGCTCTTTATGGGAATATTTATTTGAAGGTTGATTAACGTTGTTAAAATCAACCATTGAATCATTTACCCTTGCAGGATTTCTGAAACAGAAATATTCAGGAAAAGTTATATTGATACACAAATGCACACTTTTACTACTTTCACTATAATGAAAATAAAATTTTATAGAAAATGTGTTGGTTTTATCTATAACATTCCATTAACATATATGCAAAGTTTGGTGGTAGTGTATAAGACAGAACCCCGGTCGATAGCGCAGCAACCCGGAAAGGATATACCCTTCTATGAAACTTTGACAATTATGTCGATTTTCCTTCATTTATAAGATTAAATGCACAAGTTTCCGGCCTTGTGGAAGGATAGGTGAGTACTGGTTATAGACAATGGTCCAGGAAAGCTAAGTTAGGTGCGCTGGACGCCATAAAAAAATAACATTTATTGTGTTAACACGGCGTTAGCTCCAATAAACATAAATAAGTATAAGAAAGATTAAGTCAATTGTAAGGAACAATAACCCTTCTTTAAAGACAAAAAGCAAAAACTTAAACAATTGGCTACAAACGCGGGACTATCGGGCATCTCGAACACAATAAAAAGCCAAAACTTTTTTGTACTAAAACGTAGTTAGACTCGTTAGGTAAGATCAAATTTTCCTGTGGAAATTTTAACTTAGTTGAGAGATGTCTTTTCTGAAAGATATAATTTTAACTGAGAGCAATGTTATATACAATAGCAATATGATAAGTATTAGCAAACTTGTAGCTAGCCTGAGACGATACGATTTGATATATTAACATATAGATTTTAACTGAGTCTCTGTTCTCTCTACTTCTGTAAGGAATTCAGGAACAATATTTGTGTTGTCCTTAACAAAGTCTGTTATATCATGCAACTTTTTATATATTATATATTTAAGTATATTATATTTATATATGTATAAGCAAATATTTTCATTGAATTCTACAAATACTGACTGAAGACAACCTGAAATTATTTGTGCCTACCAATCATATAAGACGGAAAAAGTAAGGATTCCTCGCACGTATATCTGTTTTGAGCTAGCCAGTTGCCAGTCAATGGCAAAATATTAATAATGCATTCGTTTGCATTTTAACAATCTGATCAAGCTGAAATTAGTACCAACTGATGAACAGACCCTGAAAACATTGGTGTTGATGTATATGTTAGCCAATAATTTTTGGTTATTGTAGTATTAACAAATATGAATTTCGGTTACGACGAACTTAATTTGCATACTATCCAAATTACGCAAAGATGGTTGGGTGTCTACCCTCAAACTTTACTCAGCAACATGTAGAAACTGTAATAATCTTCGTAAGGACTCAATAACAAGGTATACCATGCGCGTAGGAAGGATCTCAATATTCGGGTCGCAGATAGGGTGGGTATGGGAAGGGTGTCCCCTGTCAACGGTCGAATTGTTGGGTAAATGTAAGCCTCTAAAACTCGATTTCCAGCACATCCAGTACCACTTAATGAAGAACAAACCTTCATATTAGACCTCGAGATTTTCAATTTATGTCTTGAAAATTAACTTGCGGTCCCATTAACTAGAGTATCATCTATCTACCCACATTATAGGTTCAGGGTCGATGTAGCCTATTATAGTGTGTACAAAATAACAAAAGTTGTTCGTGTAAACATTTAAAATGAACTAATCCGTTCCAAAAGTAGGCATGCAGTATTGAAAATAAAAATTGTATTGTTCATTTTAACAAAATCAGTGCGGCCGACAAAGCTCCACCCCTTGTTCAATCATGCTTGTTTTGATAGAACGCATAACCACTACCCCAACAAGACACTCATAAAACATATTAAAATAATACATTTTATTGTCATCCTGAACATCTTCTGTCGTGGATTACATTGCATTGTTTATATAAACAGGGTTTTGTTTAGTTTTTTGTACGAACGAAACTGTTCCGTGTTCAGTAACGATTGTTAGCTAACGTTACGGGAACGGGAGAACTTAACCCTAAGACAGCTCAACCCGTGCATAACCCAACTCAAAGTTGGGACAACTTAATCCGTTAGTAGGGGATTGAGTTGTCTCGGTTTGAGTTGTTCAGACACCTCCGTTACGAAACGTTTTGGAACGTTCAGGAAAACTGAACACGCTGCTGATTGAGATGTAAAAACACAAACGAAATAAACAATAGATACATGCATGCAGAGGAACAATACAGTAATTCCTCCCTGAAATAGGTCAGACACAAGCCAGTATTCACACGAGCGTTTTCCTTTTCGTGTACATATACCATAATTAAAGAATTTTGATACCAGGGCGACTTTATTTTCACAAAAATGTGAATGAATTTGCTATCATATTACGATGACATACAAAAGTGAAATTATATATCAAATATGGTAGGACGTCGGGCAAAACCAGAATAAAAGGGAATGCTCCTAACTAAAGATATTTCTTGTGTCATCTGAATTACAGTGAAGAGACATTTCTCTGTTCTTTATAAACTCATGATCCCAAAACTATTGGTTCATCAGTAATTTTTGTTCATTAAGAGTAATCTTCAAATACAGTAAAGTTTAATCTGATTAAAATCCAATCTTAAATTTTCGGCTCGCCTACTAATTATTTAGATATGGCCGTTTTCAAACGAGGGTCACGTTTAGGTGACTTTTTGTCAACATTAAATTCATGACGAAAATGTTAAGCATAGTAAGTTGTTTACATCGTTTAAATCACGAAATTTAACGTAAGGCGTCTAATCGTAGACTGTGAATAATACCGCTGTTAAATTAGCTTGAAAACCTCGGTCTAAAATAGAAATTACGAAATCAAAATGTTATTAATAGTGTTTCGTCTAGATGAAAGCTACGCATTGATTGGGCGACATAAAAGGTCATCTCCACGTGACCCTCATTTTAGATCTTAGAGATCATGTACGGCAATGCTGTTTGCGGAGATTGAGTAAACGTTCCAAAAGTTCTAAAGTTCTGAGACCAAACTTTTATAATAGCAAACACGTGCGGCTTTTAACGATTTTCAAGTCCAAATTGAAATGAGAGATGTTTATTTAGACCAATGCATGATCAATCTCCGTAAACAGAGATCCTGTTGTACTCGCGTTGTCGTACTGGATCTCTACTTAGTCAATGCAAGGTCACGTCGAGATGAACTTTGTTTCGACCAATCAATGCGTAGCTTTCATCTAGACGAAAACACTATTCATCACATTTTGATTTCTATTTTTAGACTGAGGTTTGCCTGCAAATTTAACAGCGGTATTATTCACAGTCTGCGATTGGGTGGCTCATTTAAAATTGCGTGACGTAGACGATGTAAACAAGTTACTAATCATAACAATTTCGTCATGAATATTATGATGACCTTTGTTTGGAAAAGGCCAGATCTAAATTTACGAGTATGCGAGCGGTTAAATTTTAGATCGGGTTTTAATCAGATTAATGCGTGATTAAAATCAATGATTTATGTTGTCCTTATACTAGTAGTTGAACCTTACTGTGCAATCTTAATTCAAGAGAAACAACCTTGACGAATATTTATAAATATGAATCAGAACAACAATAACGACTAACCAAAAATCTCACTATGAATTATTTTTATTTTTGTTTTTCCTCTTGAGTAATATAATATATATGTACAATAAGTAAGTATGTTTGTTTGTTTGTTTGTTGATAACTAAATACAAAATTTTTATATAAGCTCTAGTTTCACTGTTGTTCTACTTTCTGTGAACTTTTCTATCAAACTTATATTTACTAAAAATTCACATTTAATATTCAAAGATCATACAAGTATTTAAAATCCTGGAGTGTTGAACTCATTCAGCAACATTTTCTACTTTATATACTTTAACATTTCCTCCCCAACCACCAATGTATAATCTTCCTCTTGTTGTATCAAGACATATTCCTTGTGGTCTAAACAATCCTTCACTGATAACAGTTGTTATATATCTACCATTACAACTAAGTTGTATTATATTGTTTGACCAGCGACCACTAACAAATACTTGTCCATACTGATCTACACATATACCCCAAGGTCTAGATATATTATCTTTGACAACATTTACTACATGTCCCTCTTGATTCATTGTAATAACACCTTTGTTAAAGTCAGCGACATGTATATGTTTGTTTAATGGATTAACAACTAGATTATTAATGTCAGAAAATATGTTGTTCCCATCAGGATATTTACTGTAAGATTTCAATAGTTTACCATTCCTGTCATACTTATATACAGTGTCACTACTTGTAACATAGAATATGTCATCATGATAATCTAAACCACGAATATCATGATCAACTTTTATTCTCTCAGTTTGTTTAAGTTTACCTGTAATATCTATCATTTGAATTGTTTTACAAAGACCTACAGCAATAGTACTATTTGTTACGCAACATACTCCACAAAGTGAAGATGAAAATGACAGTGGAAGTTTTTCAACTACGTTTAGTGTTTTATAACAAAAACGATGTATTGAACTTTTTTCATAATCCGTAAAGGAAACTAAACCATCAGGTGTACAACACGAATCATGTATACCAACACTATCAATATTATCAAGACTAACGTCATTTATCTTACTAAACCTATACAGCCGTAGTGTAGTCATTACATTACCCAATTCTAAAATTGTTTTATTTAAACTGTCAAGATCAAATGCCAATCTTTTGCCGAGAGTTACACGTTTCATGTCACTATTCAATTGTTCAGCTTTAGAAACAACATCCTTACCTTTCTTCGACAAAACAAAAGCTTCAGGAATATTATGAGACACTGAACTTAAGTCCTTGAGCAGTTTATTAATTTTGTCGACTTCATTGTTTAAACTAGTCACCTTAGCTTTCAAATCATTATGAATTTTATCATATTTTACCTCAACTTTCTGAATAGCTATCTCAGTATGTAACCTAATGATATGTATAAGCTTGTCTCTAGTTGCCTGAATGTCCTCAATGAGATGTTTCTTGTTTTGTTGCAACCCTGTCAGTTCTTGATGAAAAACGTTCATACGAGATTTTAACTCGGTCTTTGTTCTCTCTACTTTTCGAATAAATTCAGGAACAATATTTGTGTTGTCCTTAACAAAGTCTGTTATATCATGCAACTTTTTACATTTTCCACTGAAAGTATATTATATTTATATATGTATAAGTAAAGTTGGATACTTTCATCGAATTCTACAAATACTGACTTAAGACAATGTTAACTTATTTCTGCCTACCAATCAAAGAAGGCGGACAAAGTAAGGAGTCCTAACACATACCTCTGTTTTAAGCTCGCCAGTTGTCAGCCAATGGCAAAAAATATTAATAATGTATTCATTTGCATATTTAACGATCTGATCAAGCTGAAATTGGTACCAAAGGATGAACAGAACCTGAAAACATGAGTATTGATGTACATGAATACATATACTGAACCAAAAAAAAACTTTCGTACACTATGTGCCAGTTGTTCAAGGGTATCACTTAGATGTACACACATATATACATGTAGTAGCTTGTAAAACTGTTGTTCGTGTCAATAATACATTATTTACAAAATCATAATGTTGGCTTCATCGACGACTGGCCCTCAAAAAGTCCGGATTTGAACCCAATATTGAACATCTTTGGGATAATCTAGATAGACGCGTACGTCGACGTCCGAACCCTCCAAACCACATCAACGACCTTCGAGCTGCATTGCTTGAAGAATGGAATAATATTTCACAGGCGGACATTAACAAAATTGTACGACGTCGCTGTCAAGGCAGTCAGCATCGCCTACGGCGGTCACACACGCTACTGACTGTTAACTTTAGAAACGACCCCTACCTTATTTTAATTTGAAATTCAACAATCAATCAGATCCTTTTCTCCAAAATGACGATTTTAAAAGAACCACAATAAATTATTTTACAAGAATGTAAGCTTTAAGCCAAAATAATTGAAACTGTACTAACATATATACAATCAAACTCGGCGAAAGTTTCTTTTTTGGTTCAGTATATGTTAACATATCTCTTTTGGTTATTGTAGTATTTACAAAAAAAATGAATTTCGGTTACGACGAACTTTATTTGCATATTATCCAAATCACGCAAAGAAGACAGGGTGTCTACATTAAGACAATAATTAGCACTGTTCAACAAATAGAAACTGTAAAAATATTCGTAAGGACTCAAAAACACAATAAACCTAATATATGACATTCCACTTAAGAACATAATGTTAAGAAAATTTGTTAAGTAAAGAGATGTAATATCAATAATTATTTGAATTACCTATGATTAATCGTAATACATTTAATACAGCCAACTTCATCGTCATCTTGACAATACATATCAATGACATTCTTTGTATGTTTGTTACATTTTGACGTTGGTAGACTTGGTAGCTTTCTTTCATGACTGGCTTTTAGTAGAATATGATCACTTAACGCTGGAAGAGTTTTATGTAAGTCTATACATTTAGCACAATAATAATCTGCACAATCCTCACAATATACACTAGCTTCTGTTGATATATTTTTCTTCTTACAAACTGAGCACAAATGATCGAACACTTCATCTGATTCATAAATGACAATGCCTCCTGTCGCCATATTGTTTGTTGAAATGTTTGCATGATTTAAAATAACTTTTTCAATAACGTTTATTGTAAGTACACACACGTCCAATCACTTTACAATACATATTTGGAAGAATATGAAATTAATTCATTTACATATTTATATTTACAAGTTATTCTATGACGTTTTTAATAACATCCATTATTTAAGACACTAAATTCAATTGTAAAGAGAGGGATCGAAATGGGAATATTTATACAGATTATGACGTGATAAAATATCTAGTATGTCATTGACATACATTTTAAACAGAAGATAGTGTGATGTATAATACATCAGGTGATTAGTCCTTAATCAAACTATAATTAACTCATGACTGCATTCATAGGCGGATCCAACGGGGGGATCAGGTCCGGACCCTTCTCCCTTCTAGAATTTCCTAAATTTACCTGTCTATTTCTTATAGTGTATTTCTTGACTGTTAGTCATTTTTAAGTAGTATGAAGCAATTTTTCTCGGTGCTTAACATAGATTTAATGGTTATGTTGTTTGTATTGTAGATATGCTGCATTATTCAGCAAAACGTACGTGTATATTGTAGCAGTGGTGCGAAAGTTCGGATCCTCCTAGAAAAAGTTCGAACCCTCTAGAAAAAGTTCGGACCCCCCTTAGAAAAAAATCCCGAATACGCCCTATGTATTATCAATATATCCAACAACCCGTTCAAAAACCACGCTTATAATTTGTGGGTTTAAAGCTATGGTATAACTCATGAAAAATCCTATAACAAATATTCTTATTTATACTATACTTTACTCAGTCTTAACCACTCGTATAATTTCTACTTATATTACTATCCACAATAGATATCTGAATACTACTGCTGTGTGCACGCATGTAGTTTGACTCTTTCTTTCTTATCCTATGTAATGAAACAAACTGAGCAAAATTGAAAATGTAGTACATAACTATGTATAAGAAAAAGAAATTGCTACCATTGTTTTACAAAGCTAAAACATGTCATTGAAAGCATTGAATTTTGGTTAAACAATTTGAACGCCATTTTTCAATAAATCACGTGGTATAATACACTTCGATTGATTGGCTTAGTGAGCATTTGGTTGTGGAACTGAATTTATATGCCTATAATGAGTTACGCGTTTGTGGAATGCTTATTTACGCCTTCCATGAAATAGCTTCAAACAAACAATTTGTACCATTGTCTAGAGTTTGTTACAAGGAATCCAACGACACCAAGAACTCAATTTCGCCAAAAATCGAGTTACACGACTATGGAATTAAGTTGACGAATTTTTGACGCTTTAAGGGATGTACAGGCAAAAGTTCAACTTCATATTTCCTGATTTTGAATTATATGTCATTAACCGAGATTACAACAGACACACTATTATATTACTTGGCAAAATATTTATTCATTTTCTCGTAATATTGGGGATGTTTCCTAACAAGACCCACAAGGGCCAGGTTAGCTTAAAATAGATTAGTGTTAAAATGCATTCACTAATGAGAAGATACTAGAGCTTGTTATTGTTCAACATTAGTATAATTCTATTAAAATATATATCTTATCCGCCTAAGAATGTTGAAAAGACAAGAAGCGACCATAGAAAAAGATTAATTTCAGCAAGTTCGACATATAACAAATCTATAAATAGCTCGGTGATTCCCTCAGTATCCTACTTTCGTTTTCAACAATTTGTATGCCACATGTTTTAATTCGTTCAGTAGAATGTTATAAGTGACAAATGTTATCAGTATGTGATTTCTTACGTTCTTAATACTGTTTTAAACACTAAACTTGGTTCTATAATTTTGGCACAGTCATTTGCCTGTATATACCTTTAACATGCAGCCATTCGGGTCCATTTTAAGATATAATTAGAAGTTCAAACAACCCGGATCGATATCGCAGTTGGTAGCGCGTCGGAATTTGGAATATCGTGTCCGAAAGGGGGTATTGTTTCGAATCCCACCCGTGGAGGTTATACACTTCCATGAAAATTTGACAATAATGTCAATTTTCCTCCATTGATTTGATAATATAGAGAAGTTTCCGGCCTTGTGGAATAGTGGGTGAATACTGGTTATTGAAAAGGTTCCAGGAAACCTAGGTTAGGTGCGCTGGATGCCGTAAAGTGACCTATATTGTGTTGAAATGGCGTTATACTCAATGAAAAACATTTTCAAACAAGCATTGCTTAGATTTTGTATCAATTCACTAGAATGTAGATTTATATAAATTGTTAAAAGAAAATGTCGGTCATAAGTGAAAAGTATACTTTTTGAACTATGTCCTAAAAATCAAATAATCATATGATTATTGAATGTATATCGCCAATTACATGATCTAATGTTAACAGTACCAACAATGTTGTAACTCAGTTACTGGTACACACTGTATTTATCAATTTATATCGTAATTGAAATATTTAATGTTAGGTAATTATTTATAAGTTATCTTGTTTATATTGGATTATTTAAACAAATTAATGGTAGTTGAGAGATTTTGAATATTAACTAAGTTTAGTATTGTAGCAAAGGTATAATACGGCACTTTTACTCCCTTGCCTTCAATTTAGCTTTTATGGCGACGTGGTAGAATGTCCGCTTACGACTCAAGAGGTCATGAGTTTAAATCTCAGTTCTGAACTTGGATTTTTATCAGGTAACACTTGGCGTCCAACCTAAATAACCCACAAGGAAATGTATAGTTGCATCCTTCGACTGTCCCGCAGACATTCAAGCTCCAAGAATTCTAGGACGAGTTCTGTTAAGGAGGGGTGTATGTAGCAAAGGTATATTACGGCACTTGTACAACCTTACCTTCAAGCTAGCTTTTATCGCGAGGTTGTAATGAGTCCGCTTACGACTTGAGAGGTCGTGGGTTCGAATGTCAGTTCGGACCTTGGATATTTATCGGATTACAGTTTGATATGTCTTGTCTCTAGCATAACGGTTTAAAAAAGAGCAAACTATTCTACATGTGTAACTAAATATACGACAAATAAATGGAGGAAAGCATCAGTTTAGTCTATTCGCCAATTCGATTACCTTTATAGTGTCATTCCTTTGGCATGATACACTACCAACCAAAAGATTGGAGACATTTTTACTTTTTAGGCCTACTGAATAGCTTTTATCTAAAATTTGATATCAGTTTATTTTTATATGCCTTTTACTTTTGCTTTATTCTTTGGTTATTATTATAATTATCAATGAGACTACAAAAATAGCATAATAGTTATGGATAATAATTACAATAAACTTGGTTTTGGGGACTTTATGATCTCAAATGCTGAATCTTATAAATGTGTTGCATTCATGAAGTTTATCTCTTTTTGTCACAAACCATACCTAAATATATTAAAAATGATGATTCTACAAAAATAATCATCCCAATTCTAGAATTAAGTACATTTCTTTTGTCTACAAATTTTGGTGAGTACTTTATATGTAATTTTACATACTGCAATATTAAACGTTTTTACGTTATGCAATATCATCGTTACCAAAATATATGATTATTAATGTTGTAGCATTCCTGTTTACAATTTTTATTTTGTATTTTGTTTTTTTTTTTGTATTTTTTATCAAATATTATCATTGTGCCTTAAAGTTGAAATCATGTGTTGGCTAAAAAATGATGTGCACAGCCTCACACAATCATAATAGTTTACAGCTATTAAACATTAAGTTCTTCATTTGATTAAACGCCTATTTTTTATATTACATATTCAATGGCGTTGTACAAAAGTACATGATTTGACCTATTTTTATATAATTTATATAATATATATATATATATATATATATATATATATATATATATATATATATGGGGAAGAAAGATGACGAAAAACCAACGAATTATCTTTCGGAAACACTGGATCCAGTACGGATTCAAGAACATAAATATAATAAGATAGATTTGAGAAAGAAGAAGTTCAAACAGTGTTAGGAAAATATAATAAATTTGCCCGAGCGCTTTCGACAACGATGTGTCTTCTTCAGGGGCTAACAAAAATTGAAAATACCGTGTTGAAATCATTGAAGCACGTACATGTATATATAGTTTTATGATGTGTAGTCAATCTACTGTGTACATTGAAATAAAATTAAATTTAAGGAAGACTGGCTATTGTGACGTTATGAATTTACATTGGAAATTTAAGTATCATTTTTGTTAATTCCATGTGGATAAAGAGTATTTAATCTGCGGATCCAGTATGTTTCTCGCATTTTACATTGTTCATCGGTCCACTTATCGTTGGCTTCGATGCAGCAAAGTACGATGTTATTAAATGAATGATTCGCCTCATTAAAATGTGCAGCAACCGGAGACCTATTGAACTTCCTGGTATTCCAGTCCGATCTATGCAAGTTCATTCGTCTGTTAAGTGCCATGGACGTTTCGCCAACATATTGTTTGTTGCAAACGTTGCACGTCATCAGATAAACTGCATTGGATGTTTTGCACGTGTGGCGTCCTTTTATGGTGGAGATGGCCCCAGATCTTGATTTAAAAGTCTGTGTTGTGGGCATCGATTTGAATGTTTGGCAACGTGGTTTATTGCACGGCATTGACTCCCCTTTTAGACTATCCTGTATGGGTGTGACCTTTTCCCTAACAAGGATGTCTTTGAGACTTTTAGGACGTCTGAATGCTACCATAGGTTTCTCAGGGAAAATACGGTTAAGCTTGGTATTTGCCAGTGTTTAGTTATGATGTCTTGTATTTTAGGTAGATCTGGGTGGTATGTTACTACAAATGGTATTCGGGATTGTGTTACTTTAGGTTTGTATTTTAAGAGTTCATCTCTGTGTATGTTACTTACTTTGGCAATTGCCTTGTCTACATTGTCTCTTTTGAAGCCTCGGTGACAGAGATGAGAAGACAGTTCGTTCATGCGCATCTCGTAGTCAGCCTCTTGAGAACATACCCTTCTTATTCTCAAGGCAAGACTGTACGGAATGTTTTTGCAACAGTGACGTGGGTGGCAACTTGTTGGAAGTAGATACTGGTGGCTGTCTGTTGGTTTTGAATACAGATCTGTAACCAACTGGTTCCCCTCAATACGAGACACAGTGTCCAAGAAAACGTGATTTTCATTTGAGACTTCACTTGTAAATTTAATGCTTTTGTGAAATGAGTTTGCTTTGTGTAAGAAATCTTGTAAGTTTTGGTGACCATGGCGCCATTGCATGTCAATGTCGTCAATGAAGCGTAGCCATATGTGAGGCTTAAGAGGGACTGACATGAGTAGCTGTCTTTCTAAATGGCCCAAGAAGATGTTGGCATATGATGGAGCCATTTTTGTACCCATGGCTGTACCTTGTACTTGAAGGTAGTGGTCTCCATTGAATTCAAAATTGTTGCATTTGAGTACAAGGGTTAAGAGATCCACTAGAGATTCGGTTGGCGGATCCATCGTATCTCTAGTGTCCCAAGCATCTCTGCATGCCGTTATGCCATCTTCGTGTGGTATGTTGGTGTATAAAGAAACCACATCCAGTGAGACCAGCAATGTCTAATCGGATATGTCGCTTGAAGACAACTTAGTAAGATAGTCGGTGGTATCTTGGACATACGATGGTAATCTAGAGACAAGTGGTTTAAGGTGGAGGTCAATGAACTCTGAGATCCGTTCTGTGGGATGACCGTTAGCGGAGACAATTGGGCGTCCAGGGTTACCAGGTTTATGAATTTTAGGGAGGAGATAAAAACGACCAGCTCTTGGATTAGTGACAATAAGATAGTTGAGGTTGTCTTCACTGATTTCCTTTGAGGTGAGCATATCAGTAAGTTTGTCCTTTACAAGTCTCTGGTGGTCTGACGTCGGAGCCTTATCGAGTCGTTTGTAATATGTTGTATCATCTAGCTGGCGGTTGGCTTCAGAGAGATAATGATCTTTATCCATCACAACGACAGCCGATCCTTTATCAGCAGGTTTAATGATGATATTAGGGTTGTTTTGTAAAGAGCGAAGTGCTTCGCGTTCATGTTTACTGAGGTTATGATTTGCTTTGGTTTGGGGATTCTGTGTTGAGACATCTTGTTCAACATTGTGAATAAATGTTTCAAGGGCCACAGCTTGTTTCGGTGGTTCCCATGAACTTTTTTCTTTGAACTTAAAAACGTCAATTCATAACGTCACAATAGCCGGTCTACCTTAAATTTAATTTTATTTCTATGTACACAGTAGATTGACTACACATCATAAAACTATATATACATGTACGTGCTTCAATGATTTCAACACGGTATTTTCATTCTTTGTTATATATTTATATGCTACTTTTAACCGGACTAATCCTGAACAGTACAAAATTATACTACTGTAAATCTTACTTGTCCTGAACAGTATAACATGGTGATACTGTTAATCGGATTTGTCCTGAACAGTGTAGCATAACACCACTGTTAACCAGACATTTCCCTAAAAGTGTTGAACTGTTATCTTACAACAAAATATTAATGTAAATATTTTAATATTTATTTATTTAAGTCTCATCTATGTACAACATGTATATAAAACATATATCATACAATGTAAACCATGTACATAGCCACTCTTAATAGAGTTATAAAAGACAAATCGCAATTTAAATAACTAAAACTATCATACATTTATCAACAACATTGTTATTTTCTACAAACATATTATAAAACAGGTTAAAAATAAAGTAGCTAATCAATGCTATCAATATATTCAAAAAAAGACTTAAAACTTGACAATAATTAATTTTGTGCACTAATATTACATCGCTAACTTTTATTAAAAATATTTTTAATCAAAAGAATATACATGTATATGAATGTACATAAAGGTTAAAAAACTGTGTTAACCTCAAAATTTAGTTCATAAACTCAGACAAATCAGGGTGAGCTATGAAAATATTATCAATGTTGTTTACGTTCACATATTTTAAATTTGATAAAATTGATAAATAAATCGTTTGTGCCAGTTACAGCATTGATTGTATCTACAACACTAGATCACGTGATTGGAGATAGACTTTGAATATACCACATGATTTGTTAATTTTAGGACATAAATGTATGCAAATTTGCTATGTTTAATTTTCAGTAATGACCAACATTTATTCGATGCGGTTTTAACTGCGAATTTACTTACATTTAACATATTGTATTGTCAAATTGTTAACAGAGATTAAATACAACATTGACAGATACATATGTACAAAAATGACAACGGGGTCTGACCACAAGTTCTCACAACTTAGTTACGGCGATTCCCCGACACATATTTACAAAAATAAACCTATATTTAAGTGTTTCATGAATTTAAACACTTTTTGGGTATTCTAAGAATATGAGTTGTCATGAATGTAAACAGTAAAAAGACGACAGTCTAAAAATGTCTGAGCAATGTCTATCTGAATTTTTTATTTTATTGGAATGTAATAACGTGGTTTTAGCGTCTATTTTCAGATGTAAACAAGGAAATGTAGTTGGAAACATACTATAACCATGTACACGGACAAAAGTATATATGAAAAATTAACATAATCAGGGGCGGATGCAAGATTTTTCTAGACGGTTCCGTACTTTTTATAGGGGAAGGGGGATCCCGAAGTTTTTCTAGGGGGTCCAAACTTTCTAACATCAACTACATTATAAACATTTTGCAGAAAAATGCAAACTTCTAGTAATAAAAACTACATAACCATTAAATATATGTATAGAACATTTTTGAAACTCTAGTGGGTCCGGATCCCCTGACCCCACTAGATCTGCCTATGATAATATCAATTAACAACCATTACAACATTGAAAAATATAACAAACTGGATCGTATTTACAAAATATTGCCAGAAGACCTATAGTAGGAACAGCTGGTCGTCGTATATTTAACCCAAATATGTGTTGAAAACGACGTTAAAACCAATTGAAATTGTTTGTATATACTAATAATAACATTTGTTTTTTAAAATGAGTTATTGTCACCCTTATATGAAAAAGTAAATTATTTGAGAAGTAAAGACAGAGTAAATTGTAAGAATACTAATTTCAAGCATATTAGTAAAAAGATATTTCATGAGGTGTAGCTTTATACTCTCAAACTATGAGACCAGTGTATGAATTGATTGTCGGATATATTGATAATACGGTAAACACCTGATTATATTTTAATTAAGGACACATCACCTGATGTATTGAACTTTATTATCATCTCCTTTTTAAAATGTATGACAAGGACATATTAGATATTTTATCGCATTTTAAATGATATAAATATACCTATTCACATCTCTCTCTCTCTTTACTATTGTTTTTCCTTAGGCCACAACAAATTGATCATATATGTTCTATGGATTTTGTCCAAAAAAATGGAATTAGCGAGCAAAGAAAAATATAAATATTTTTCACATACATGTATTTTGTATTTTGAGAAGCGAGCGAAAATCGAAGAAACAAATTGAGCGGTTTTTATTTACTAAAAGCTAAAAAAGCATATAAAATATGGAATTTCACATAGAAAAACATTTGAAGGTCATTTATTAAAACATAAGAAATAACTGTATAGTGTATATTATTCACAATAGTCAATTATACCTATCTTTGTATGTCATAGTCATGCATATTTAAATAACTTAAGCCTCATATTATGAATGCCTATGCTAGTAGAGTTTATAATGGTGACATAGACATATCAGAATAGCTCCAATAGAGAATACATGTAGAAAGTTATTATATGAAATTATTGTATTTGAACAAGGGCACTTTCATTATCTTTCTATTAAACTATTCCATTATCAAACATTAATTATTATGAAATCTTAAAACATTATGATAAGGCATTTTAAATCTAATATTGACTCTATAACCATATATGATGCAAAAATAAGTAATATAACAATTGCTTCAGATTCAAATTGAATTGAATTTAAAACTAGTCAGGAAAAGTGATGAAGAGGTATACACCTTCATGAATACAACAATAAAAGCTAACTTCGCATGATTTGTCTTTTGTATTTCTTTAAGGTTCTGGAACTGAAACTAACTTCAGCAAACTTCGGCACTCGGTATGATCCGGTTTAATCCAAATAGCCGTCGTCGTCAATTTTCGTAATTGCTATTTTTAGTAATTTTCACCTCGCGATATGGTTTTCCATGACGTCATAGTGTAACAAATTTTCCGAATATGGCGAAACCAGAAGCTCTAAAGCGTGATCGTGGATGTCGTTATCGTAAAAATAATGTTTTATTGACATAAAAACAATGTACAGTCGTAGTGGATCATTACAGTTGTGTTGATTATGTCTGTACATGTATAAAATGCACTGTTTCATAATGTATTTGCGATTTGAATTTGCCATCACAACCGCTAGCGTTAGCGACAATGATGAAGCCTTGAACTCGAAGGAATATCTTATTGTCCTGTCCGCTGTCGTCAGTCATAATATTCGAGTATACTACAGCAAAACAGACCTCCAAAAACATTGTCCTGTCAGAATGCCATACTTCGATGTAAATACAAAACTCATAGGCGAATCCAGGGGGCGGACCGGCGTACGCTCCCCCTACAATTGCCTAGTCAAAGGTTTTTTTTCTATCATAAAATACGATATTTGTAAGAAAATATAAAAATAAACTACACTAATACAATGACATAACGTACACTGATTCAAGAACATTTCCTTCTAAGTATTTGTATGAATCTAGAATCTTTTATCGTATAATTTGGAAAAGAATAGTTTAGGCTCTGTAAATGTGCCCGAAGCCCTTAGAAATGAGCTTTAGGGGTCGCAGCGACCCTGAACCTCTGGTCAAGGCTTTGTCCAGTACTCATAGTAGTCCCTTTAATACGGCCCCTAAACCCCAAGTTTGCTTGTCCATTTTCCACCCCCGTAACTTGAATGTTCTGCCCCCTCCCCGTAACTGGAAATCCTGGATCTGCCTATAAAACTTGAGACGGGTAAAAAATTTCAATTAGTCCTATTAGCCGCAATGTAAAGCAGAGTAATACTAAAAGTGAGTCATGGACACATGTATACACCTCTGTGTTTAAATGAATTGGGTTTATTTGAAATTTCTCAATTTATTTATTTAATACTGACTCACATCTCCCAACAGTATTATTGACAGGTCAAGCTGGTGATTGGTAAGCAAAAACTGTGTATGCAAAACTACTGCAGGAAACATGGCAGGATCAGGTTTATCGCCTGCTCAACTTCCTCTGATATTTTTCTGGATGGCCAAAATGGACTTATAAATGCGTTTAGGAGTCAAAACTATGATAGTCAACCCAAGAGTCTCCAATATAAATAAGTTTTTGACTCCGTTATTCCTAATTAGTCAGCATGTTTTACGAAAAACATGTTAAGTTGTAATATTCTAATATCACCTCAAGCCAGCCAAAATCAGTTAAGAGGTTTTCATATGATAATGCAGAGTTTAACATTCATATTTCTATAACTAGTGTCAATTTTAGATGATGAATTTGTATTAGATAGTATTATCTGTAATTTACCATTTTGACCCAATTTTTCGCTATAAATTCTCTTGCAGTTTAATTACAGCAATCCTATACAAATTCTTATAAAAAAATTAGAAGCGGTAAAATTTCTTTAATATTTTATATTATGGAGAAAAGATTGCATAAAATTTTAAAACTAGTTGCATGTGTCTAACTAGCTTTAAACTTGAGATATTAGCTTTTAATGATAGGGACATTTTGTGAACACTTTCAAAAATCGGATTTTAGGATAGGGGTACATGTACATACAAAGCTCTGTATTTTTGTAAGTATTTGTTCAAAGTGTAATCTGATTGTTCTGGTTTGTCATAACATGATTTTGTAACAGGAAAATTGATTAAAATTTGAATATAAAACTGCAAAATTTGAAAAAAATGTTTTTACATTGTTTGTCACAGCATAATTTACGGTCTTTTTGAAAATCAAAGGTAAAGTTATAAAAATGCACATAGCTTAAGTCACGAACGGTAAACTTCCCTAAAAATTCACCATTAAATGTCTTTAATAGTATAGATTCAAGAAACAATATCATTATAAGGATTGTGGAAGGTCACCATTACAGTTCCAGAACCTTAAAACCATTATGTTACATACACGTTAATAATGAACATATATGTGTCGATATTTTTTTCCATGATAAATTATAGATAAGGGTATGCTATTTATCAATTAGATTGAAAGCTAATGCCCTTTAAGGGGGTCGTAACACCTTTTTTCGACAAAAAAACAAAGTATAATGTTCCGTTTAACACCAGTGCATGGGTGTTTTCCAAGGGACGTAACTCGTCATTAAATTGATAACTAGTTTTAAGAGTTGTCTTTCTTTAATCACAGATTAAAGTGAGTATTCATCAAGAATCTTGATAGCCTTCATTTGAGAGAATCAAGAATCATACTAGACTCTGGGTACGAGAATGATGTTTAAATGTGATTTCATGAACATGGATTGCTGTTCATGTTGGTAAATGTACAGAACATATTTAATACATTAAGCTTCATTTAAGTGTTTAAAGTTGTATCCGATGAGATTTTATTATTTTGTTGGTTTGTTTTATGATGATAGCAAGCCGCGGCCGTGGTGTATTAGTTAGCACATCTGACTTCGAATCCGGAGATCGCAGATTCGAGCCCGGTCGCGGTAGGTCATACCCTTTACATGAGTTGTCGGCCTCGTGGTACGGTAAGTTAGTACTGGTGATATATAACCTAAATATGTATTTAATACGACGTTAGATCCAATTAAAAAATATATCATGATAGATGGTAAACAAACACAATCCTAAGCAACAGAGTTTCGAACACTAGACCACAAGTCTCGATAATCGTTATAACCTCTGTGTGAGAGATCGCTACATGTGTACGAATGTTTAATTGGACCGATATTTGTATATTCGCGTACCCTGATGTTTTAAAGATTATCGGTCTAGCTAGTATGAAGAATCTTGATAGCCACTGGGTACGTAAATGATTTAAGGTGCCCTTTAAAAGTTCTTTGATTGGTGAAAGTTTTAGTACAAAACTGATTATATTGATACCATAAGTTTTTTTATTTAATTAAAGCTTATTAATTTAACACAGTTTTAATCATAAGTTATTAAGTTTATTAACTAATCAAATGTAATTTTGTTGATTTTGAGTTTTCCCGATGAATTTATTTTCTTTTTCATCTGAATATGTTAATCGGTTTTATCCTAAATTTCAAGAGTTTGCTTATTGACTTTATACAAGCACCATAAGTATTATGTTACAAAATATAAAGAGCGCAACATCAAAATAAAGGTACATTATACATGTACATAGGTTTTATCTTCGGTAGCTCAATAACCCTACCTCTCTTAGTAAACAAAATAACTTGGTATTAAAGAGTTTTCTCGTATATTTCTATTATAAATTGAACTATGAGAAAGTTGTAGGTTTCAGGACGAGAATTAGGCTTGGTCCAAACGATGTCGCCTTATACGGAGCATAGACAGTATTTTATTTCCCTGATACAACTTTCTACCAATCCATACCTGAGACGGATAATTGTTACTGTTTACACTCGAGGTAAAACCGTGGTTATAGAACGGTACGTGGGGACGTAACCGGATCAATTTTCTACCCGCCTCTCTGCTGTGTACTAATTAAAATATTATGATTAATGGTTAACAAACACAATTCTAAGAAACAGAGTTTCGAACACTAGACCACAAGTCATTCTCGATAATCTCTATAACTTTTGGGCGAGAGATTGCTATTTTATATATTCTGGTACCCCGAGGTTTTCAAGATTCTTGATCTAGCTAATATAGAGAATCTAGATAGCCTCCGGATTCGAAAATGTTATTAATAGTGCCCTTTACAAGTTCTTTGATTGATGAAAGTTTTAGTACAAAACTGATTATATTGATATCATAAGTTTTTTTATTTAATTAAAGCTTATTAATTTAACACAGTTTTAATCATAAGTTATTAAGTTTATTAACTAATGAAATGCGATTTTGTTGATTTTGAGTTTTCCCGATGAATTTTAATTTGTTTTTCATCTGATTTTGTTAATTGGTTTTATCCTAAAATTCAAGAGTTTGCTTATTGACTTTATTATGTATAAACAAGCCTCCAGCCTATACACAACGATGTGCATTTACAAATATGACATAGTACATATATGATAGATACATTACTCCGTGTTATCTTAAATTCAAGATTTTGCTCATGGACTTTCTAAGAGCACCACAAGTATACAGGTATGTTACAAAATATCAAGTGCACCACGTCAAAATAAGGGTATACTTTTAAGGTTTTACAATCGCTAGCTCAATAACGCTACCTCTCTTTGTAAACAAAATTACTTGGCATTAAAGAGTTTTTTCTCCTATATATCTTCCATTATAAATGGATCTATGAGAAAGTTGCTGGTAACAGGACGTGCATTAGGCTTGGTACCAACGATGTCGCCTTATACGGAGTATGGATAGTATTTTATTCCGTGATACAACGTTCTACCAATCCATACCTGAGACGGTTATTTTTTACTGTTTACACTGAAAGTATATAACCATGGTAGTAGAACGGTACGTAGGGGCGTAGCCGGTTTTTTGTCCGCTTTTATTTTTTATCTGCAGCTTTGCTGTGTACCTTCATTGTCCTATACGTCCGGGCTTATGCTTATATCATTGTTTACTAGCGGTCGGTATTAACAAATATCTTACGAGCGATTTCCGTCGTAAGTACAGCTATATGATGTATCTATTGTTTTATTTTATTCATCTCTTTGTAGCGCATATAAGATTTTTCATTCTCGTACTCACAGGTTATCAAGATTCTTGATCGATAATTCTTATAACCTCTGGGTATGAGAATGAATTGTTGTAGTAGATATTTATTTCTCAACCCGGGGTCCGTCCGCTCCTAAGGGGGCATATTGTGCAGACACCGGCCAGAAATAAACTCCAAACTTAAAATTTGTTCCAGATTGACATTTTGTTGGGTGAACTTTCTCCCTCTGCTGGTCCAGACAGAATTATCCTTTCTTTTTCTCATTCAGACTTTTGACCGGCTACTACTAGATAAGAGGTGTATACATTAACCCTGCTGATTTAAATTACCACTACAGTACTTTTTAACTTATTACCGATTGAAATCAGAGGGATTAATGTTGAAGTTCCCTGGAAATAAAGGAACTTTATCCACTCCAGTATAAATGATCGACAGAGACCAGTTCAGGCCCGTCCTCCCTATAAGGTAGGAACTTTATCCATGCCTGTCTAAATCATCGACAAAAATCTCCAATTATCTTTCAAAGCTTAAAACGTACTTAAGAAATAAAGGTAGAACGTTTTAAACAGAAATGCCAAAGAATGGCGAACGCAATAAAAATCGAAGACTCATACTTAGTGTTATGACTTTAAGGCTACAAATAAGTTTTATCAATTTAAGCTAGGAGAGTGAAAATCTTATGACTGACACTTTATCAATATGATTCAATGTCTTACTAATGCATATTGCGCAATGATTATCAAAAGAAATGTAAAATATATAAATGATTTTCCGAAATACGAAACAATTTCCTGATCACAAAAAGTTCTCAAAAAGATTGACACCATATATTCCTGAATATATAAAGACACATTTTGAGAGGCTGTCATCTTTTTCTAAGCAAAACCATAGCATGGTTGGCTAACACAAAAGGGATGTTTAAAAAGTTCTTGGTAGCGACTTCCTTATACGACTAGGTCATGATTTGGTTATTGATTGTTAATGTCTACCATTTAATATTTCAATTTTGATAAAATACTAGAGTCCATTTTTTTCTAAAAAACTATTTTCAAATTATTTACAAAGCAAGGCTTGTTGTGGGTGGGGAATACTCAAGATGTTTAAGTGAAATATTGAGAAAATGATAAAAATCAACCTTTGTAGAGTTTCTGCCAATATTGCATGTCAAAAAATATACTCAAAGCAATCTCTTTTCAGAATGGTTATGTATTTCAAATTTTCAAATTACGTTCCTGGAAAATAAACTCGAATACAGCCTTGAACTTTTTTTTATTCAATTTTCAGTGTAACATACATTAACCCCCTGATTTATATACTCACTACAGACTACACTACTCATGTCTCTTAAAAAGATATACATACGGTACCCAGCAAAAAACTTAGTAGACATTTTTACTTTGAAGGTCTACTGAATAGTTTTATATATTATTTCATTACCCAAAAATAATAACAACAAGTAAATGAGTTCTTATTACCTTTACTAAATGATTGTAATATAGCATTATAGTTTAATGCTAAAGTTGGGTGTTGAAGGCCACTACATGTACTACGAGTACTAAACAGGGTATCCGTGTTTAGTTTTTTGGAAATCCCGCCAACCGAAGGTGGACATACAAGTAACACTAAAGTGCAAATCAGATTGATGAAAGACCGGCAGTTTTTAAACATTTAAGATCAATGATATGAGATCGTTATAAGGTCACTGTCACCGGAGCATCGAATCTCAAACCAACGGTTATCATCCTCGGGTACCCAAGATCTGAAAGACACGCGAGCTGAGTACGACCTGGTTACCATTTGTGACATACTACACAGCCAACTGAAGTCATAGCTTGGTTAAGTCACCGGAGCATCGAACTTTGTGTGAACATCTCCCATCCCTGGGGGATCCGAGGATATGAAAGACGTTCAAACTGAAAAGAACTAAAGTCATTCAATTAATTTTTATATAATTGAACGCTCTACTATCAATCCGGTAGCTATATCATGTCTTTACTTGTAGCGATAATTCGTCTTGCGAAACACTCAAGTTAGTCCGTATAACCTCTCTCAGGCTGATAGTAGTTGGATAGTGTGAGAGCATTGTTTCATGTTCCTTAAGTTTTATATATAACTATCTAGATTTCCCAAGGTACCTTCTTCAAGCTTCAATAGTCCACTTTGATTGGCAGGATTTCCTCAATGAGTGACAGAGAAGAAAATCTAAATGAGAATAAAGTTTAATTCAAATTTTCAGCATGTTAGAATTAGAAATATCTAATAATAAAATTGTCTTTTGCATGATTCCTATAACAGTGCCTTCAATAATTATCCCTTACTCTTGTAAATGTGTGATCGTCAAAACTAAAGAATGTAAGACGTGTAAAAACTACCGTTGTCCAAAGAAACATTATTTGGCTTTCACGTGTTAAGCTTATAGCACAAATTTCAATGCGTAAGTTAGTATAAAAATAAATAGTACAAATGTAAAACCAATTGTTGCTAATTGCTCTTTTACGACTGTAAGGGTATTTCTGAACGGCACCATATGTAACGGATATTGTTTCTGTTATTTGATAAGGTAAAAAACATGCTATCTAATTTTAGAAGTGAATGTCACAAGTACTATGATGAGAGAATATTGACACTGACACTTTTTTTTCAAGATGAATTACATCGCGTTTGTTTTACCAAAAGTTAACCACAATCTCTTTTCCATAAAAATCCATGCACAGCGGAATATGGTTACGACGTTACTTCATCAGCTCCACTTGGTCAACAATCTCTGTGAAACATGTATTACTGTGTCCTCATGAAATCGACATAGATGCCAGTGTATTAAACAGTTAATTTGTTCTCTCATCACCATGTTTATTCTGAAATGACATAAAATCAGCGGCAGAAACTATGTGTATAAAATAGTCATACAAATATTATGTTGATGCTAACTTAAATTGAAAAGACATATATACAATAAATGTTATGATACAAATAAAACTATACACCATTGCTTTGACAGCTGTCACATGAAAGCATTGGGATTTTAAGTCACATATAGTTATGGCAGTTCTAAGAAGAGTACTCTAAAAAGCACATAATGAGCGGCAGATAATTGAAGGACGAGGCGGGTGGGAATTAAGCCTATCAGTCCATAGTAATAACGTGTGGAGACGGCGCACGAGGATTTAGTGCTTAAATATGGCCAGGAGAATGCGTTAACCAATGAAAACAGTTGAAGGCAAAATCATTCGCCCGAAACTTTATCGAGATGAAGTGTTCTAAGCTTTTAAACCTACGTTTTGTGAATAAATAAATACAATTATTTAGCAGATCAAAATAATTTGAATTATTTCATTACCAAAAATAAAAACAACAAGTAAATGAGTTCGTATTACTTTTACTAAATCATTGTAATATAGCATTATAGTTTAATTTTAAAGTTGGGTGTTGAAGGCTACTACATGTACTACTAAACAGGGTATCCGTGTTTAGTTTTAAGGAAATCCCGCCGACCGAAGGTGGATATACAAGTAACACTAAAGTGCAAATCAGATTGATGAAAGACCGGCAGTTTTTAAACATTTAAGATCAATGATATGAGATCGTTATAAGGTCACTGTCACCGGAGCATCGAATCTCAAACCAACGGTTATCATCCTCGGGTACCCAAGATCTGAAAGACACGCGAGCTGAGTACGACCTGGATACCATTTGTGACATACTACAGAGCCAACTGAAGTCATAGCTTGGTTAAGTCACCGGAGCATCGAACTTTGTGTGGACATCTCCCATCCCTGGGGATCCGAGGATATGAAAGACACACAGCTTGGCTCGACCAGGGTGCAGAATGTGACTAGTAAAAGCTACTATATTAAGTCGGTTCAACGAATGTGTTCGAGCAATTAGCGTTTGCCTATACATTCCAACCTGTTTTGACACCAACAAAATTATACAAATATCAATCACCGTTACATATACCAATCACCGTTGCTTATACCAATCACCGTTACATATACCAACCACCTTTACTTTTACCAAACATAGTTACATATACCAATCACCGTTATACACACCATTTACCATTACGTATACCAATTAAGTCGGTTCAACGAATGTGTTCGAGCAATTAGCCTTTGCCTATACATTCCAACCTGTTTCGACACCAACCAAATTATACTAATATCAATCACCGTTACATATACCAATCACCGTTACTTATACCAATCACCGTTACATATACCAACCACCTTTACTTTTACCAATCACCGTTACATATACCAATCACCATAACTATGGAAAGCCATAAGTCCCGAAGGTAATTTAGAGCGTAAGTTCGCTAATCGGCATACAACCCGAAGTCCGCGTTTCCGCACTTCCGAAGTTACAAAATCCCGAACTCCGAACTTAACACTAATCGGCATAAAACCCGAAGTCCGCGTTTCCGCACTTCCGAAGTTACAAAACCCGAACTCCGAACTTTACATTTTACAACCCCGAAGTTTGAATAGCGAAGTTACGCTCTAAATTACCTTCGGGACTTATGGCGTTTTTTACAACCCCGAAGTTTGAACAACTATAACTTCGCTATTCGTTCTGCATCTCCACATGTCCGAGGTTACAATAAGTTGGCTACACGCAAACTCAATTTTCCAATAATACTAAAACCTCGCTAAACAATCCCCGAACTTACTGAATGTTCGTATCAAATCAACTTAATGATCGCTTACATCTCCGCTATACTACTTTATCGGTGGGTTTAACTCGCCCGAGTTTACATTCCCGCTGATAAGAAAATCGATATTTGACGCCAAAGGTCCCGATGTAAATATAGAGTAAACTCGTAACTTCGGGAAATTACAAAACCCGCACTTAGGAAGTGGTTCTGATTTTGCGCATGCGCGGTGCATATCTTCGCTGTTTGACAATCCCGCGATTAGGAAGTAGAATTAGCGAAGTTATGAATTGCGCATGCGCCGTGCGTAACTTCGCTGTTTCACAATCCCGCGTTTAGGAAGTAGAATTAGCGAAGTTATGAATTGCGCATGCGTGGGATTTCGTTGCGCTCAAAAGGAGTTGCCGGAAAGTGTCGAACGAGTTTAAAGATGGCTGCCGACTAGAGGATTAAGTTCACACATTGAAATTATCGAGGAATTTTCTTGTGATTAGAGGAGTATGTCGATTGTCTTTCGATTGCGATTAACTTGAATATCATCAAAGAAGTTTTACAGCGATTTATAAGTGTTCGATCGTTTCTACATGGCTTTATTATGATGGCGGTAAGTTGGGGTTTTGCATTCTTTCTTCGTATCAATACTAGACAGTAAAGTGAAACTGAAAGTAGAATTGACGTGTTCCATACATTGATCAGCATTGATACACTGATGCACTTAAACTAAAGAAAAAATCTATCATAGAGCATTGCAGGGGGAGACGATTTGCACCTGAAGTAGGTCTAGGGTGCCTGATCCTTGACACATACCGACTGGCAGGGGTGCCCAGGTGGGTCCGAGCCCCAAACCGAAAGTAGGTCACCAATGTTTATAAACAAACATGTCTATATAGAGCCTATGCAGTGCACATATCAGTTAGTACTTTTAATTGATATAATGTCTCAATATAACAATCCAATAATAAATGGTAATTATCACTTCACACAATTGTCCTATTACATATAAAAGTGGAGAAATGACCAGGGCAGAGGGGAGAAATGACTATTAAAAGTGAAGAAATGACCAGGGGAGAAATGACCTGTTCCCCAGCCAGTACAGGGACTGCAGTTCACAGGTGCTGATGTTTTAATATATTATTAATTTTCAACCTGAATGTTAATCAATTTCTTACAACTTGTATTAATCACTTTTGAGTGCCTCCTGGTACTGAGCTAGTTGGATAGTTTCTTGCTCATGGAAACAATGGGGTAGATTTTAGATGATTATCAAACCAACATAGAGCTGACTTTCAAATGATAACCAGTCCAATGTTGTAACTGCTCGGCCATGCCAACCCCACTCTTACAAATTATGATAAAACAAATGTTTTATACAATTTCATGACACAGATATTCAGGGGTGTGGAATTCCTAAGTTTTCGACTAATCAACAAGCAAGGGAATTCTAAAACACAACATATCTGGGATCAATGCATGAAGTAATTCAAGATTTAAGAAGAAATCTTGAAAATTATTCGCTTAGAGTTACACGATACATAATGTTTATGTAACCGGCTTGGTTTAGTAGTCTTTTCGTTTCATAGTTATCCATTTGGTTCATCTTAATTCTTTCCTTCATTTGTTTCCCACTGTTTGTAAGGGTGCGTTGCTTAAGCAAATCGCTACGTATCGCTTTGTGTTCTGGTACCCAAAATTTGATGTCACACATTCATTCCTTTTGTTGTTAGAAGGGTACCAGGACACAAAGCGATACGTAGCGATTTGCTTAAGCAACGCGCCCTTAGTTTCTGCCATTTCTCAAGGAGGTAAGACGTGTTTTTGAGAGACTTTGAAATTATTTGCCTAACAGTAATTTCTGAATGTACTTTAAGGTTTTAATTTTAGTTCTTTATGATATTCATTTCATTTATTTGCGCTGCGGTTGTTTGTTTCATTGAACTTGCCTTTGAATATCTTTGTCTGTACTTTGTCATATGTTTTCGCGACTACATCGTTCTTTGGAAACTTGAATTTATGTTTTTTAAGTAATAATTCTTATAACTAATAACTTAATGATAACGTCAAGGTTATTTGATAATTAAATGACACCTATTCCTGCTCATATTTAACAACTTCACCTTTTATAACTTACAGCAGAATAAACATCACAGAGAGAGAAAATTGGTGTGAATGTGTTGTGCAGTCCCATAGATTTGGTAAGATTTATTTATATTATTCATGTACTTTTTTATTTATTGTATTTATTATTTTGTATGTTTAATTATGAGTAATAAAGTACTTACGTTTATGCCTCAGTCAAAGGCTCAGGACTATTGAAGGGTGGATAAGCTGGTACTATTGCATTGTTTGTGAATATTAACCCCTAACTGATGAATACATTACACGGTAGTTGCACTGCTTTGTTTACTTACCGCGTTTATATTTATCAGTTCGGGGTTAAATAAATCGGATAATAACATCAAGATTATTAGTAAATGTATGCAAACAGAATATTATTGTAATCATTTAACTGAACCTATTAATGTTTTCTATCGTCATTCTCTGATGTTGAAAATTATGAACCCACAGACCTAGTGGTTATATGTACTGTACAAGACTCAAGAGAGGAAATACCCACTGGTCACATTTACTGTTAATTACAACAAAAAGGTCACTGTTGAATATGTTACATAATTAATTAAGTATTGCTTTACATTCTTTTTGTATATTTACAGCTCAAAATATTACTTGTCTGCAGGCAAGTGGGATAGAAATATTTACTAATACTTGTCCACAGATATTGAAATACAAGTCAGCTTTGTTGGGTGTGAGGATTCAAAATGCTTAAATATGAATAACTTAGGCAGAAATTATGGTAAGTCTTAAGTCATTCTGATTGACAGCTTATGACTTGATTACAATTAACCCCCTTGGCCAGAGGTTGTTCCCCTGATTGTGAAGTGGAGATTGACCGAGCAAATTGACTCCTTGTTTAACTGACTGAACCATTTACTGTTTAACCACAGATATGCTGAAGACCTTAAGCTAACCCGAACCAATCCAGCTGATGATTATCACAAAGATATTTAACAATTAAAGAGCTAGTCACACGGTCTTTTAACTGATCAGAACTTATGTCCTGATTCAGCCTCAGATGTTTAGCGTAAAATCTCATAAAAGGAGAAAAGGTCAGGTACTAGATGTATGAATTGAACCAATGGCCTCTCAGTTGCCTATTTGATACTCAGTTGATAAAAGCGTACACATTGGTGGACTTCAAAGATGGTATATATCAAATTGTGTAGCCTTGTTAACTTGTTTAAAGCTTATAGCATTGTAATTTTTTTTTGATTACTTAGTCTTGTTATAATTCATGATTGGTATTATTTTTAGGTCATAAAATAGTAACAGAACCACAAGTCATTACATGATGAATTGATATCAACAATTGATGTAAATGAACATAAATGAAAAATAATTTGAGTATTAAGCTGGTAATGAAACAAATAGCTGTCACATAGTTAACAACAATACTATCTTAAGATATTGGTGAAGGTAAAAGATTCATATATATTTTTTATCAATCTCCTATTGCACATTTTAGCATCCTGGATTGTACTTATTTATTTATCTTTTTGATTCATCAAAGATTGAATTTGACAAAATTTACAAACTTGACTAATTTGTGCCATATTTAGAGATTAATATATTTTATTTATCCCCACATCATTTAAGCAGCTGAAATGAAAGTTGTAATGCACTAGTAAAATTACTAGTAGTAACTAGGGATTTCATGTTTAGTGTATATTGTATTTGGATTGTATTCCAGGTCATGACTGGTTCCTACCTTCTATATAATAAATATTTATTGTATAGAGAGAGAAGTTGTCTGATCCTTGTAGAAAGGTTAGGGAAACCAGGTAAATCTAAGTTTTAAGGAAGCTGTTAAGTTGAGCTGGCAGCCTTTCATAACTTAAAAACAAGCCTAAAAGATGTGTAAAACTAAATCTCAATATTAATACCAAAGCAAATGTCTCTAAGTGAAAACAAAACTACTGATTGCATTTATGATAATTTATTTAATGATAAGATTTAGGTTTGAGCTTTCAATATTCAATGGATATAAATAGACTTGCTGAAATAAAATAATGATATATGTGATTAAAAATTTAATGCAACAAGTTCAATTGATATTTCAGATACTGTATCACAGCACAGATGGCTATTCTATATTCAACAATGCTTACTAAATTTGGTGAAGATTGAGTTATGTTTGTTTTGGAGTTCAGTGAATGAATAAAAACAAGTAGGTAATTTGATGAACAAATTATTTATATTTATGTGATTGTATCATTTTAACATATATTTAGCTTGACTTTTCGAAGAAAATGAGAGATATTGCTATCACTTTTGCGTTGGCGTTGGTTTTCAGGGTTAAGTTTTAACAGTCAACACTATTCAAGTTATCATATTTAAAGTTGGTATACTTATTTAATGGGACTATATTAACCATACCATGAAAGGGGATAACTGTGAAATTATGAACTATTTTTTGAGTTATTGTCCTGATATACTTAAAACATTGCAAAATATGAGGTTAAAGTTTTTCCTATGTTGATTACCTTCAATACTGATCAAGATTTTTGACTTAAAATTTGTATACTTATTTTTCGGTACTAAATCTACACCACAATAAAGGGACATAACTGTGGAAGAATTTTTTTTTTGAGTCATTGTCCTTATATACTTAGAAAATTGCAAAATATGAAGTTAAAGTTTTTCCTATGTAGATTATCTTCAATACTGATCAAGATATTTTACTTAAAGTTAGTATACTTATTTGTCGGTACTATATAATCACCACAATAAAGGGACGTAACTATGGATGAATTAGTTTTTGAGTTATATCCCTTTATACTTTAAAATTTAGGCTTAAAATTTGTTCTAATGGGATATATTTAGTTCTTACAAATATATTTGATTGAAAGCTGAAATGCTTATTCATCAGTTCTTCATCTGTCTGTCTCTAAAGGGACATAATTCTGGATGAATTACTTTCCAAGGTTTTTCCCTTTATACTCCATGTTTGAGGTTAAAGTTCAAACTGAATATATTTTGTTTAATAGAAAGTTAGTACACTTTCATCAGTACTACATCTAGTCGACTACAATGTGACGTAACCATTGATGAATTATTTTGGAGTTGTGCCCTTTTTCAACTTATTTGTTTGGGTGAAAGTCCTTTGAAGTGAAATATTTTCAATACTTTCAATACTACTAAAAATGTACATAACTCTTGATAATTTTTTTAGAGTTATGTCCCGTTACTTTAATGTTGAACTTTGTTCAAATTGAAATATCTATAGTTCCTTATAATGATATTTAAATGAAAGTGCTTATTCATTGATGCTATGTTTACTTAATTTTGAAGGGACATTACTATGAATGAATGTTTTAGGAGTTATGCCCCTTTTAAATTTTACAAATTTTATGAATTGGTAATTAATATTTGACTGATTTAGTTGCTTTCAAAAATTAAGTCTTGTCTTGAAATATTTTTTGTTTCATGATAAGCTTTGCCTTGAACATGACACCGGAAAAGTCAAATCTGTCTATTTTGTTAATTAGTAATACAAGATTTCATATATATATATATATATTATATGTGATATCTTGTATTACTAATTAAAAAAATTGACAGATTTTTACATGGTATTGTTTTAATCAAATTCTACCTGCAAAGTCTGTTTCTTTGAATATTAGAGGATTTTTTTTCTGCAAATGCTTTTTTAAATTTGGATGCTTAATGATTATTCCATCACAAAAAATACTTAAATAAATGGGTCTCCTGTTGTGAGTTTTTAATTTGTATTTTTTAACATTTTCAGGCACAAGCATATTGTAAGATCAAGAAGAATATTGACTATTTGTTTTATCATACTGACTGTAACAGTTATGACAGAGTTTAGCAACATTACATGTTTTAAAGATATCTAAATACACAACTCCAAAGAATTCAAGAAAGTGCTTGTTAAACTATTGTTTGAAGAAAAGATTGGACAGTCATAAAGAATCACCCATGCAAAAATAAACTCTCTGGAGAAGAAGACTGGATATTAGACACTCAAAAAGTTCATGTTTTCAGGAAATTGACTAATGAATATGCATGTAATAATTGTGACAGTTGAAAGATCTAGAGCTGTATTATGTATCTAATCAATCTAACAAATCAACAATCTGCATTTGAACTATGTATCTGTCCATTATATTCCCTTACGAAAGTAAACGAAAGATATATGTATATATATATTTCGTTTACTTTCGTAAGGGAATATAATGGACAGATACATGGTTCAAATGCAGATTGTTGATTTGTTAGATTGATTGGATACATAATAAATTAAAATATTACTCACAGCATTTAAATGATCAAAAATACAGTATGACATAAAATATTACTTATGTAAATGCAATACATTTATTGTGCTAGGACATATTTTCATTTATTAAGGATGTAACAAAACAGAAATGTGAATTTCCTTGTTTCTATTGTAGTCAATACATGACAAAAATAGGTAATTTTAAGTGGAACATGCTTAGAGCACAATCATTCTGAATACTGTAGACTGTAAATTATAATTATATCATTTTGGTTTTGATTTTATTTTTTTAAGACAGTGTTAGGGTAAGCTACCATTCTTAAAATACTTCTAATCAAATTCATAAATTTTGTTCAAATTATGTACAATCTGTTCAGGGCTAGACAATGCTTAAGTAGGTTGCCCAGTTAGACAAGCAGCTTTATTATTAACTTGCTCGAACCAAATGTCACTTAGTTGTAACAGAGAGCCAGAACCAACCCAAATATAAGTTGTCGGGGGTAATATTTTGGCCTGAAATGTTAAGCCTTGGTATCAGTTGAACTATTGATTTAAATTTTATTTATTTGTTTTTGGACTACATTGACTAGTTTCACTAGATCTGTTAATTCAAATTTTTGATATTATTGTAAAAATACTATTAAATTTAGCTTAGTGTTTGACTGAAGAAATGTTCAGCTGTTAAAAAATGTTAATTGATGATCAGGGAAGAAAATTTCTAGAGTCATTTGAATAGTGATACTAGTAGAAGACTTGGAAAACCTTGCTTTTACATTTTTTAAATTAAACAGTGTAAAATTTATTTAGTTCAAGCTGGGATTTTTATATAAACTGATTTGTAACGATAAGTCAATGTGATAGATTTTCATCAAATTTCACTGTCGTTGCTAATATTTCGGCCAAAACAGAAAACAAGAATGACAAGTTAAAATAAAGATATTCACGTGAAATTTTGTATCAGTATCATTCATATTGACATGAATGTAAGGAAAAATGTGTTTCTAGATGATTTTGAGATAAATTACGCTCACAGATTATTTCACAAAAATAATGCATTTTCACGCCGATCTGCCATTTTAAGCCCTATTTGACATCACCTAAAGTCATAATTTTGGTGATAATGGCCACAATTTTTTGTCAAAAACTTGTTTCAGCCAGCTACAGGCAGTGACTACCAAGAAAATTAAAAAAAAAGCACGTTGACTCCGTTACTAATCTCCATTATATAGAATCCCTGGTTCAAGCTAGCTTTCCAATTTTAACAAAACATGATTATGATGCCAATTATGTAGCATACATTTGAATTATGTTATTACTTTGATTATAGATTTATATTTTACACCATTTCTCTGCTTGTAATTTGTAATTTTCTCACTATTCACGTTTACAGAATTATATACATGTACATGTATAATTTTACAGTAAAATGTAAAATGAGTAGTTAACAGCTGCGTATGGTTTTAAAAAGATTTGAAGTATGACATTTAAAACTGCATTTTTTTGGCTATTTAAGCTATTTCTGACAAAATGAGTTTCAATTCATTGTAACGAGACTTTTTAAAAAATCCTGATTTTGTTTGTAATTTATTGTTTGGTTTTAAACTAAGTTTTCAGGAATGACTGTTCATACTAAATTTCTGCGTTAATTAATAACTAGTTGATGTTTTATTGTAACAATTTTAAAACTAGAATTTTGTTTTGATTTAAAAAAACTTAGACTTTTCCTATATTTTTTTTAAAAACTATTTATTGATCTAGTGATAGAAAGAAATATAAATAAAAATGTTCAAAAATATATGTATGTTCAAGACTTAATCTGTACCCCAATATTGTATAGTGCAAACTGAGATGTGTTTATGACTGGTAAAGCCATATAAGTTAACTGTTTGATTCTCATTGAGAATTTTTGGAAGTTAATGGTGCATTGGGACACTTGTTTTTTATTATGTTAATGCAATGAATAATTGTATAAAACGCTGGGTGCAGAAAGATATCTTATTCTTGCAATGTCTTGTTTTAAAAAGGAGATATTTATCTGTCTCAAACTTTTTGATAAAATGTTCTTGGTTGGATTCTGACTTTTTGGAGGGGTTGGTCATGTTTGAAAATCTATCAATTAATTTTCTATGACCTATAGCACCAGCCATTTTACAATGTAAATATATTGCAGACAAACATCCTCTAGGGTAACTGACTGCCAATGGATTCATAAAGACTTAAGACATGTCTTTTTACAATATCTAGATTTTTCAATAATGTTTACAAGTTACATCAACTTGTGAAACATGTGTAACATGTAAATAATCAGTTATTCTCAATATGAGACACTAGAATAAATGAGACAGGTATCAGGCTCAATGAAAACCTACTAGAAGTCAAGTGCAACCATATTGGAATCACATGTTTACTAGGCAGGCTTGATTAAATATTGGCCTTAAAGCTTGAATCAGTTCAAGTGATCACCATAGTTTGTTTTTTGTTGGGTTTAAAGCCCTAGCAACCCATTGTACAAGTTCAAAGTGGTCAGTCAACCTACTTACTGTTCCTAGAAAGGCTAAATCTCTGAATATAGCTGTTAACCAACTATTAGGCCCATACTTCCATCAGTGAATGACTCCTTTTTTACATGATTTAGAATCAGTGGTAGAGAGGAGAATGGCTGAAGACAATTATTTCATGATCAAGCTCCATGAATGAATGTACTGTCAAGGAATCGAACTTACCGCCTCTCGTTCAGTACTGTGTGCTATCAACTGAACTATCCGACAGGCTGTATAACCTTGGTCCATAAAATATGCTTACGTAGGATCCATGGTATAATCTATACTTATAGCTGACAACTGCCTTACTTGCTAGTTAAGAGTTCTGTTGACTATAGAAATCTCACAGGAACATACAAGATGAAAACATGTAGAACATACTGGGAATATGAACAGTGTAATGGTTTCGGTTCTTTCTGTCTTGGTTGTCGAGTGGTACACTGGTAGTGTTAAAAGTGATTTTAATCTAAGTTATATATTCGAGTTACAATTTAAGTAATTGAGATTTCTTCATGGTGCTATGGATCAAAGACTCTGATGGTACTGGTCTAGTGATCGTATAGTGATTTTATAATAAAGCAGATGTATAATGCACTTGTACTCCCCTGCCTTCAAGCTAGCTTTAATGGCGACCGGGTAGAATGTCTATAAAAATGACTCAAGATGTCATGGGTACCAATGCCAGTTCAGACAATGGATTTTTCCAGGTTATATTTGGCAACCAACATAAATAACCCACCAGGAATTGTGTGATGGCACCCTAAGATGGTTCCACAGAAAATGAAGGTCCAAGAATCTTGGATGAATTCAGTTAGGGAATATAGTTCACAGGGGATCTTCATCTCCCACTATATTGATATGTTCCACATATCAGTGACAGAAAATTCATGAAATTTCATTTGATAACATTGAACATTTATGATTTTACCTTGGACTGTCTTATTAATCCTCATTTCAATTTCAATCCGTAGTTTTCAATCCTTTTTATCCTTATTATGTTCATTTGAAGACATTATCGGCCATCATATGTAATATGCAAAGGTTGACAGACATAATTGAAGCCAATCTTTCGCATAAAAGAAATGATAGCCGAATTTCATCTGTTTTCGCGACTTCAGAACTGTCGTCATGTTTCCTAGTTTTCTGCGGTAAATTCCATATTCCAAAGTTTAAATACAGTTTGTATAGAACACTTAACCTTTTATATGTCTGTTAACATGATAAATCCTATTTAATTCCGAGTAATATTCCTGTATTTTGTGAAATTGTTTAGCCCGCGTCCTCTGCAATGTAAACAGTCTTCCATCTTTGCAAAGCTTTCTGGGTACTTAAATGATGACGCAATATGTCTATAATACAGTAAAACACCGTTATTTAGTGTCCATTGATGTATTTTATAGATCTAAAAGTAGTTTTATGTGATTTTAATGTAATTTTATCATTGTTACCAATTTTGGGTCACTGTGACCAACTTTTGGTCACTGTTACCAATATTGGGTAACTGTTACCAATTTTCGGTCACTGTTACCAACTCTCGGTCACTGTTACCAGTTTTCGGTCACTGTTACCAATTCTCGGTCACAACGTGTTACCAATTTTTGGTCACATGTTACCAGTTCTTGGTCACTGTTACCAATTCTGGGTAACAGTTACCATTTTTCGAACACAATTACGTGCGATGTTACCAGATTTTGGTAACAAGATCAGACTTGGATTAGATTTCATAGAGTACGGACGTATTTTGGTTTTCTTTAATATTTTTCATCCAAGTTCTCATTTTGGCTTTAACTTCGAATTTTATAACATTATTTAAGCAAATAAGTATTTTTATTAGATAAATTGAGTAAACTTATAGATTTTTGAGAGATTTAATAAATTATTGTTGATATTTCAACTTAGACGGATTTAAATAAGTTTAAATTTTTCGTACTTGTAAACTTTGTACAGAACACTGTACGTTGCTTATAGTATTTCATGTAAACATAATACTGTTACCTTTGACGGCACGTAATCGGATAGCTTCTGTTTTCTTGGTTAATAAAACCATTGTACTTTATTATTTTTAGTACAGACTCCCATATTGTATTTTAAGTAGTAGAACCCCTATATTTTCGGACTTTAAATTATTTAAGCTTATTCATTTGTTAAACTATCTGGAATTGATCATTCTTATCATCTTAATATATATATATTTATTGTTGAGAAAAGTTATTTTAATAGATTTTAGAAATCGTACTTCAGATTTGTTTTTCTTAAGTTTTCTTACAAATTTTTACAAAAGCCTTATCAAGCTAAAGGCTGGAGATATAAGCACAAAGTGCTTCATATTTCCTATTTGGGATCACCATAGTCTGTATAGACTCCACTGAATTACCTACACTGATATACGTACAGTGCAACGTCGAGGAGCTGATCACTCACTGGTGGAACGTAACAATATCTATACAATGTACATACATGTATGTATAAGAGCGATTGATAAAGATGCGTGTTGCACTGTCTTAACATAGCATTCCTTAGCCTTCAAACTAGCTGTTATTGTGATGTTTTATTGTCCCTTATGACTCTAGAGGATTGGTCTGAAACTCAGTTCAGACCTAGGATTTTTACTGGATTACAATAACAAGAATATAAAATAAATAAACGACAGAGATTTATGTAAATTTTAACCCTCTATTTAATTAGATTCTATAGTTACATATATCTATAATAACACATAAGCAATTAAGGTATACAATCCCTAACATAGAACTATTATAAATGTCATTTAACAGTTCTAAAAGATATTTCCAGGAGTCAAAGACATCCTTCTATGAAGTTGAAGACTTGGAATATGGAATGATCTTTCAAATGTCGAAACCTAAAATGAACACAAAATAAACAGAATAAAAATCTGAAAATTTGTGGATAACTAAAAGTATTTGTTGAATCTAAAAGCATTATTGTAGACTTTATGAATATACAATGTAGTAGAGAGATCTATCACCAAGGGCCTAGTAGAGCTTGGCAACTGAGTACTGTGGGGAATTAGACTCAAGCCCCTGGCCGATGCTACTTCTTGTAGTATTCTCAATATACTTGGTATTCAAGTACATTGAATGTATTTGGAAAGAACACAATTTTCAGTTCTCAAGTACAATAAAACTCTCAGTTTTCCACTTTTATTATTTGTATAAGTCCTTAACAATCTATTAGAAGTTCCATGTAAAACAATTCAAGTTCAAAGTATCAAATTTACATAACAATTAAGCAACACCCAATTTATATTCTAAGTTCTTTAAAGTATGGTCTCTTAAATAAAGTATCTATATGTATTCTATTCAAAATTCTATTCTATTCTTCTTTTTTATTCTATTCTTGTCTGAATAAAAGTATTGTCATTTAATTTTATAAGAAATATATTTGGGCGGCAGGGGCCAATAAAAATCATCCAATGAAATTAACTAACTAATAAGAATAATACTTTGGATCATAAATTATTAGGTAGTAAATTTCAGGTTGTGACACCTTACTAATATACATGTCATAATGGGATTGTCTTATTTTATCTACAAAGCCAGGTTTTTCCAACTAAGTATATTTGTCACAACCCAGGAAATATTTTGATTATTTATACTAATAAAATATTTAAGTACTTGAAAGGATATCTGTTTGAATAAGTAATGCTGATAGCAATAAAAATTAATACATTTATAAATATTATTTTGTAAAAATTACTTTAAAACACTAACTTGAATTATAAACCTTAATTCAATTATGTTATTTTTAAAATATCTGAAATTTCTAAATAAACCTTGTTTCAGATCAATTTGTGTTTTAAAGCTCATAAAAAATGCCAGTGGCTGCACTAATTAGAGCATTATCCTTGATATCATCAACTAAAAAATCATTAAAACCATGCAAAAATCCAATATAATAGAGGCCCCTTTTAATATTTGCGAAAAAATGCCTTGCACAATATATCTTCATTTAATATCAATATAACAGATGTAGTAGTTTAAGGTTTCTTGCTCATTCTGTCCTGGGGCAGTGTTGTAGTGGCAGAGTGATTATGATCATATACAAGTTGTACATATATTATTATTTACAGTAAAACTTGGTTATAACATACTCGGTTATAACATACCATTTTTCCTGGCCGAATTTAATATTTTGTATATAACATACTTAGTATGCTATATGGATATAACATACCTCGGTTATAACATACCTTTTTTCTTTGGCCCAGCAAGTATGTTATATCCAAGTTTTACTGTAGACCTAAAGATGGTGCTAGGTCTAAGACCTGATGGTACGGGGCTGGGTCATATAGTGGTTTAAGTACAAATAATTTAAAAAATAATAAACTAGATTTAGATAAATTTATACCCTCTATTATACAGTAAATTCATATACATACATACAAGATGCATCACCTAGTGATTATGTCTTAGATTAATCACTATTAATTATTATGTAATTCAATGACAACTCATTCACTTTTTACCAATAAAAGAACAATAACTTTAGACAAACTGACTTCTTTCACTAATTTTGAAATTTATTAAGAAGTTTTGAAATAAACTGTTGAGATCAAAAAGAAAAGTAACATAAACATGACAATGTTACCAACAGTCCATATAATGAATAGTTTGAATAGTATAACAGAGGATTTTTATTTACCTACCTCTGAAGTTATGGTTGGCTCGCAGTAAATAATAAATTGTTACATATGAATAGCCATTCCAAAAATAAGATTTAATAGCTTCAGCTATACCTGGAATTGATAGATGATCAGCATCAGTATTTAGAAACAATGTACAATAATTAAACAGGAGGAAAATAAATAATTGACACTCTATCCATCACCAAATCATGATACATCTTTTATCATTTTATTCCATGTAAAGTTAGGGTCACAAGTATCTGTTAATTGTATAGTATTGCTCACAAGCACCACAAACCTGTGTGTGACCCAATGGTTTTTTTTTCAAGGAAAAATTTGGTAACACGCCTGTGATTGGCACCAAAAAACATGCACATTAACTTCGCCATACACATGCATATACAGTCTTCGGTATTGAGACGATGTGTTATTCAAAGCACGAACAAATACAGTTTAACCTGCAATAAGCTGTCATTGAATGGAAGTGGCTGAATTGGCTGCTAACAGCAGGTTAAAGCTTAAACCGGGTGAAGATTAGTTCATTTTATAAGTCTATCCTGACATTTTTAATAGAGATACACAGATTCATAGATACAAGGAAAAAATCCACTTGTTAATCAGAATTCTTACATTATGTAAAGTCACTCTGTTGATTAGTTTTATTGTTTAAAGACTTAACTAGGTAGGTTTTCATGCATCCGGTCATTATTCAATGTTGCCGACACTTTGTTAATTCTAAATTTGATAAAATATGATTACTAAATTATTAAGTTAATACAGATAAATCGATGAATAGTTAAGTAAATAAAAGGTCACTGGCCATATATATAGCAGGTGGCTGCTTCTTACAGGTTCAAAATAGAATCAATTTTGTTTGAAGGAAGCCAGACTCAGGGGCTGATCCAGATTTTTTTTCTAGTGGGGTCCTAACTTTTCATGGGGGTCCGAACTTTTCTAGGGGAGTCCAAACTTCAAACCACAACCACATTATACACATTTTGCGGGGAAAATGCAACATATTCATATTCAAAACTACATAACCATTAGATCTATGTTAAGCACCGAGAAAAATTACATAATACTACTTAAAAATGACTTACAAGCAAGAAATACGCTAATAGACATGTACGTTTTCCAAATTCTAGGGCGTCCGGACCCCCTGACCCCCCGCTGGATCCGCATATGCAGACTGGCTGCTTACAGCAGGTGACCAATGATAGCAGGTGGATGTTAATGCAGGTTATACTGTATACTATTGATTACACATATATAAGAAAAAAGCATTAATACCGTATAATAATAATAATAAAAACTTTATTTGTAGCGGCAACACAGTTAGGCAGAGTCCAATCTTCCCTGTGGTCCTCTTAAATAATAAAATAATACTATCTTAAACGAAAGTAAAAAACAAAGCATGTGAAAGGTAGACAGGATTCACGCTAGCATCGTTTACTATTAGCAGTAAAAAAATGCTTTATGATATATTAAACATTCATGTACACTGTTAAATACATGTGTATGCATCAAAGCAGTACTTCAAAAATATTAAAAATATCAAATTCAGTAAAAGCAATTTAAAAATAATCATAAACTTACCAACTGGTAGCATTGTCAGGAATGTAAACAACTACTGCACGTGTAAACAGTGCGCATGCGCAAACCCTGTATGACTGTCGAGTTTAAACTCAGATTGATTAGCGCAGTTACGCAGCTTCAATTTGTAGGCATTAAAGGCGAGGTTAGCTCGATTATTTGAAATCTCGGAAATGCGGAATCGTGAAGCGAACTTATCATAACTTCGGAAGTGCGGAGACAGATAGCGAGATAACAGTTTCTTCGGGAATGCGCGATAGTTAGCGAACTTATCGTAAGTTCGGAAACGCGGAGATGCGGAGCGCATAGCGAAGTTATAGTTGCTCTAAGTTCGGGGTTGTAAAATGTTAAGTTCGGAGTTCGGGATTTTGTAACTTCGGAAGTACGGAAACGCGGACTTCGGGTTTTATGCCGATTAGCGTTAAGTTCGGAGTTCGGGATTTTGTACCTTCGGAAGTGCGGAAACGCGGACTTCGGGTTTATGCCGATTGGCGTTAAGTTCGGAGTTCGGGATTTTGTAACTTCGGAAGTGCGGAAACGCGGACTTCGGGTTTATGCCGATTAGCGAACTTACGCTCTAAATTACCTTCGGGACTTATGGCTTTCCATACATAACATAGACCAAGGTCCGTTACTTTTACCTATCACGGTAACATGTACCAATTGCCGTCTCTTATACCAATCACCTTTACTTATACCAAATACCTTTACCTCAACCGACCAACCTAAGCAATACTTAACAACCATACTTCAGCGCTATGATACTTGGGATGCGCATAGCATTAGACTGTGTAGTACTTAAGACCCATACAATTTGAATGATTCTGTTGTATTTTTTTAGATCCCTCTGTAGTGTCCCAGTCTCCATCTGGTATCAGACGTGAGACCGGGGTCACAGTTGGAACTGTTATCATTATAGTCCACCAACGATCGACAGAATTTCCGCCTCAATAAATTGCAAAATTTATCCCCCCAAATTTAACGATCGAGTTTTTATTTACTGATGAACTCAATACTACAAAATTAAGGTGAGCGCCTTTCATCATGGAAAAAGAAATATGTTTACTCTCTTTATCGGGAGCAAATATATCATAGTTTTCGGCGTCACGGACTGTGTTATGGCGAATTCAATTGCCTCATGAGCGTTTCTTTCTATAGATTTCGTGACAGTTCTAGTGGCTTGAGCATCTGCATTAAAAAGATCGAATCAACGAAAACCCAAGTATCTTAAAGATGAAAAGTAGAAATTAGTACAGCCACCATTATACTTAGATGACAACTATATCTTATGAGATATAATTTCGAAATTGCTTATATTCAAGTGAAAAGGTGGAATTTGGGCTATTTATTATACTAATACACGAAGCTATGTTTAAAATAAAAAATGATTCACTAAAAAAGGGTTTTATTGTCAGCGAAAATTGTCGTTTTCCGTAAGCATTTGTCATACATAAAGACTATATACCGTAAACGCTTTTAAATGTTAAGATCTTTTTAAGAAAACGAAACCATGACAACTGTAAACAGTTATAAACTTATTCATTCGTAGCTTCTGCTGCACTTCACATTTCACAAGATTTGTTTAAAAAATATTAACAAGTCAAAAAATTTTCAGCCATGTTTAATGTCTTTTTGGTGTATATAAATTTTGTGGTTAATTTTCATTCGTTTGCATGGTGAGAATAATGAATTGGTATTAAAATATTTGCTTTCCGATAAACAAGTATTTCTCTAATTATTAGTTATCTTTGTACATTTTTATTTAATTTATTTTTGATCGAAAAAAGTGGCGTGAAATGTAATGTTCGCTGAAATATTTGGTAGTGTGCAGCCTTCCTAAACCTCTGTTTATGACCGCTATTTAGTGTGAGTCAGCTTGATTTCGGTCCGCAACTTGTTCTGGTGGAGACGAGCCATTCACGCACCCTTTTGATTTTTTTTGACGGCAATGGTCTTATCATGTGATATCAAATGAATCATTTTGATTGGCTTAAGGCAATTAATGTAGACTACGAAATGCTCAAATCTTGACGATAGTTTATGTCGCATTGCCGTGCGGTGACAATCATATTTAAAACGTATGCAATATTCTACAAAATCCAATAAATTTGAACAGATATTTCAAAGAAATGACCATGACGTGATTTTTACTGCATTTGACCCACGATGATCCCATCGTTAAAGATTTATGGAAAGCGCCACTGAATTTTGGAGGCTCTCAGGGAAGACTGGGCTTGCCCAACTGAGTTGCCTCATTAAATAAAGTTATTATTATCATTATTATTATTTACAATTCTTAGTTTTAATAAAGTTGAATGGAAAATGCATTGAATGGCTAAAGGTGTTGTACCTCCCTTTCTTAACTATATTGATTTAAGCCGTACATTTTAACTGGTAGCGTACGTGAGGGGCCATATATCCACATCTTTTTATTATCCAATTGACAACGTTACTATTATAAAATATGTCTATCGAGTAAAAACAGTCATGAAAACTGAACCTCAACATAGATTGTTAATTGCACATTGCACTTAAGTCTATGATTTAACAAAAGAATATGCTTCATTTCCTACGGCAACTTAGAAAGTAAACAACGCCGAAAGATCACGGATAGCAGCGGATATAGTTGACTACTTATCGAAAACGGCTTTTCAATCATTTCGTCGCAGTATACACAGTTAAGCGTGTGGACAATTTATATAATTATCAATCACACTGATAAAGGGCATGTGCCGATATAAGTACGCATTCCGGGTCAGAAATCGCATTTAATTTTCTGCATGCCGGCCTGTTTTCCTTTCTCTACATGTCATTAAAGTTCGGTCATGATGAGGCAAAAATAACGATACCATTCTTATACACCGGTGAATCTAAGTATAATATTCGCAATTGACTATTATTAATCTGCTTTTAATGTTTCCGAAGTAAAAGGTTAATTGTTCGCAGCGGCACGGTGGCTAGCATTTTTGACATCAGAGCAGAGACTCGTAACGACACATCTTATTTCAATTGTCTTATGGATTATACTGTACTTGTATTTTGAAAATAAACATTTCATTGATTCCTTTTTTTAAACATTTTGGAAGATTTACGAAAGGTTTTAAAAAGTTAACTATTTTAGATAACTATTTCATTAATTCTTTTTATCAATTTTTGAAAATGTATTATAATTGTTCAGCACTACTAATTATTTATCATACGTTTTAAACTCACGAGAACCTGGTCAATGAATTCATTATACAAGATTAAGTAATAAATTTCTTTTTTCCTCATTTAAATAGTCATTTATAAACAGTCGTCTCTTCGATCTGAGCGAATTACATAACCATACTATATAACATTAACGTGAAGTATTTGAATTTACATATGAACTTTTTTATAATCTACTGATCTCCCTTACCCTAATAATACGTGAGTCCAAACTAAGTAAACAAACTAAGTTGTTCGTCCTTATCTACAGGTCGTCCGCGTTAACATTGCGTATATTAAACATAGCCAGTTTAACACACACCACTATTAAGGGGTGAATTTCTTTTTTTTATTGTTAAATTAGTTTATACTTCTTACAAACATATCATCATATAAAATTTATAATATACATGCAGACTATTCAAAATAAATCTTACCTATCAAAATTGTTTCTTAAAATCAATAAAGTACTGTTCATGCATCAGCATGTTTGCCTATTTAGTGGCGACTCCATTGTTTAAAGTACAAAAACACGCATGACCTATAATTCGACCTGTATCTTATTTTTTAAAACGTCAAAGCATGAACAACCACACGTGACTAAGCGCTCCTTGTCTAACACTCGTGCTATTGAGATAGTTTCACCGTGAAACGTCAAATCCCGATCAGTCTCGGGCGCAAATCCGCTTCTGGATCCAATTGACGGACTTCCTTAAATCGAGGGATGGCGTCGCCATTTTATAGTCTTTGCATGAGACGATTTTGCTTAATAAAGATATTGTTTATTTAAAAAACTGAGGAAATTAGTTTTGATTTGAATTGATTCACGTGCTACTATGTTAACATAGCTTACCATTAAAACAGCTTAAATATATTTAAATATTTTATTATAGACTAAAATTTTATAACTATTATGAAATTTACTCTGTATTAACGTTTATACATCTATTTAAGAAAGAATGACAAAGCACGAAAAACGCCATTTTTCGCTCCTTTTAAAGGTTTATCGTTTTGCATGGATTAGATTATTTACGTAATTTGCATTTTTAAAAATATTTCTAAAATTTTATACTGGACTGAGTAATTACCTCTCTTACATAAAATCAAATAATTATTTTAAGTGTTCATGAAGAATATCTGACATAGCAATAAGTTAGGAAATACAATATTCAAACGGGTACGAATTATTCCTTTGCCATAACATAGGTTGAGTTAGTGTTAAAACACCACCACACCCTACGAGCTCAGTCGAAGCCTATATTCATGTATCTCAAACAACAAAGCTCGTTTTCTGAAGCGACATTTCCAAAATAAAATGATAATGGTACCTAATATGTCCTCGCCGACATGCTGGGACACACTTTCAAGAGTAAGGTCCCTGGTTTCCTCCGCCCTTGCTTCCGGAACTGCTGCTAGGTCTCACTACCGCTGGCTGTATGCTCGTTTACTAGCTTGCCTGGCTGTCCTACGTGGCATTTTTCTTCCTCGTGTCATATCATAGTGTAGTACAAACTAAGCCGATCAGTCCATAGTAATACAATAAAAACACTGAAAACCGGACCCTCTGAAAACCGGAATCCTCTGAAAACCGGACGATTTTTAAAGTCCCATATTTTTCCCTATTAAATGCATTGAAAAATATCCTCTGAAAACCGGAAACTCTGAATTCCGAATACCGGACCTTTTGCCATGGCTTCTAATGATAAATATGCATAAAAAAATCCTCTGAAAACCGGACACCAAGTGTCAACTTTCTGTGTATTGTAACAGTTAGTTAATCATAATCCCTGGCAGATGTCAATTGTTAATTAAATATCCAAGCATTTTATCTATACAGGTGTGAAAAACACTTGTCTGTCATTGTTTAGGATTCTTGTAATGTTTGTTTTGTATAAACATGTATTGTTGTACAGACATAATTTGTGAAAATATTTTAATTTCAACTGTTGTTTTTATACAAATAAAAAGGCTACATGTTTGTTTTCAAAATTACTAAAGTTTGTCAGTTGTAAGAAAATAATGACGTCTATCTTTTTATTTTTTTTTATTTTGAGTAAGAAAGTGGAAAATAATTTATATGATGTTGTTATTGTTGTTATGTGATAATATGCATTCATTTTAATGAGAATAGCATCCATATTTATCAATTATTTATTTGAATGCATTTGTAGTCAATGGATAACATGTACATGAAACTTAAGAAAAGTTATAATATTTTAATTTTCTTTTTTCTCAGTAAATTTACACTTACCAAATCAAAATTGACCAAACTTAAATTAAAAATAAATTAATATATATCTGAACCATCCATTTAATGTAGGAAAATGTCCCAACAAACCCATAGCTATGTTTAATTAGTGATTCTATATAAACCTCTGAAAACCGGAATCCTCTGAAAACCGGACTTTTTGGTCAGTCCGGTTTTCAGAGTTTTTACTGTAACGTGTGGAGACGGCGCACGAGGATTTAGTGCTTAAAAATGGCCAGGAGAATGCGTTAACCAATGAAAACAGTTGAAGGCAAAATCATTCGCCCGAAACTTTATCGAGATGAAGTGTACTAAGCTTTTAAACCTACGTTTGTGAATAAATAAATGAAATAATTTAGAAGATCAAAATAATTTGAAAAATTTGATTACTGTTTATTTTGAAATGCCTTTTAGCTCTGTTTTATTATTTTTGGTTATCATAATTATTGTATTTGATGCTACAAAAATAGCAAATAATATATTTTATTTAAAATAATTACAATAATCATGGATTTGGAGGCTTTAGGATATCAAATGCTGAAGTGTATGAATATGTTGCATTCCTGAAATGTGTTTTCCTGTCATCGCAAACCATACTTATATTCACTTAAAACTATTATTTAACAAGAAAAATCATCAAAATTAATTAATTATAGTAATTTCATTTGTCTCCAAACTTTTGGTGGGTACTGTATTTATATTTTTGGTTTATTAAATAAAGCTTGAGTATTTGCATAATCAGGGCTGACATTTGCACCACTGAAAGTTGAATATAATTCAAGAATAAGGCCTAAACTAAAAAAAACTTTGTTAGCCCTTTACTTACCTTAATGTTTTAGGTTGGTTTGGTAGGTAGGAAAAATGATATAAAAGAAAATAGCCACTTTTGCTAGCAAAACAATTTGCTAACTTCAGCGACGTGATTTTAAATTTGTATTTTATGCGTACCAAACCGTTGATTAAAACTGACCCCGAATTTTACGAAGCCCCTAATGTGACCTTTTTCACAATTGTTTCGTTTGAACGTACAATGTAATATCATATCAAAAAATAGGTATTTCGAAATTTCACTTCAGGGACTACGTAGAATTAATAAAATTCTTAAATTATAAAAAAAAAAAATATAAACGAATATAAAGTCCATATATATATGCAATAGCTCACGTTGAGTACTAAATGTTCAGGTAACCTAAACATTGTTACTTTCCAAGATGTAAGGTGAATCAAGCTATGACCTTAACCTGCAAGAAATCTCAGTAGGTAGCCCATTTGGCTGTGAATCTGGTGCGTCTAACATTACTATACTTTTATTGATTAAGATCAAAAATATTTCAACCGTGTTCTTCAAATTTGTTTAAATACATTGAATTGTTATGCACTCCTTTCGCTATGAAAATAACATTTCTTGGAAAGTGTCGGCTTTTCCTTTTATTTTCAAAGTGACACACTTGATCCACACTTAAAGTTATGTACGTGGGTAGATAACAACCGTTTCAAATTGATTTCTGCTGAAACCAATATACCTGATTTCTCAAGAGGTTGTTTTGGACAAATATTTTCAACAAATCGACCGATGCTATTTGTGCATAGATTTAGTAAGAAAGCTCGGTGTTTAGAAGTAATGCTTAATTTGGTCCAGTTAACTTTCATTAGGTCCAGTAAAATATTTCATTTTGCTGAACCGAATGTCCAATGTCGATGAAAGATTGTCGTGAAGACTGAAAGTTACGCTACTATTGACTGCTTTCTCTGATAAATTTACTGTCATCACAGACGTACAAAAAGCGTATTTTTTGAAGAAAAAAAACAACACAGAATTAAAAGTGTGTTAATGGACATATTGACTTCATCGGTAACTGCAATTAAGTGAACCCCATTCGAACTAAATCTGTATTTAAAGATTCACATGAGACATTTTTGCAAGTCTCTTCGAGGATCACATGTGACAGCCTCGACTGTACTATAATGCATTCCTTTCAGGACAGTCATTATTTTCCTTGGAAACGGTCAATTTTTCCTTAATGTACATGGATAGATAACAATAGTTTCAGCAAGATATTTACTAATAGTGATCCATTTAGTTTCCTGAGAGAGAGCAACACGGATACAACTCTAGTACTATGATAACTTTATTTAAAGCGTTTACTTCAAAACTACTTAAACCTTAATATCAGTTTCGATATTTTAATTTCCGCTTCGATATTCAAGTGCTAGATGCTTGATCAGATGAATCAAGTTAGATACATTACACTTTTGACATGTGGACGCTTATAATTAAATTTGGCAAGGTTTTGAGGTGCAAATATCCATACAATATAGAAAATCATTTCACCCTAATCAACAATTCCAACGCCAGTACCCGGCAAATTCGCTCTAACTCGAGATTTGAGCCCTGAAACATGGCTCATTTGAGTGCTGATTTTATACGCAAAAAGCAAAGTACCGTAATTAAGTGGTCTCTGACCTAAGCCGACCGAATTTTCTAAGGATAGCCATTTTGTCCACGTGACAGCCCGGGGTCAGTTTTTACGATAGGTATACGCCAGTACCCGGCCAAATCCTTTTAACTTGAGATTCATTCGATTAAGGATACATGACCCATGTAAGTGTTTATTTTATATGCAAAAGCCAAAGTACCGACATTTGGTGGTATCTGGCCCAAGCCCACGAAATGGTTCCAGGGTAGCCACTATCCCAACTGACAGTCCTAGGTCAGACCTCTTGTGTGGAAAACACCAGTACCCAGCCAAATCGAGAGATTCGAGCCCAGAAACATGGCGCATCTGAGTTCTGATTTTATACACAAAACGCGAAAATTTAGTGGGCACTGGCCAAAACCAACGTAATTTACCCAGGGTAGCGTCCATGTGCATGTGATAGACCTAGGCCAGACCTTGCGTGTGGTTTACGCCAGTACTCGGTCAAATCGTTTTATCTCGAGATTCCAGCCCTGGAACATGGCCCATCTGAGTGCTGATTTTAAGCACAAAACGTAAAGTACCGACATTTGGTGGTATCTGGCCAATGCCTACGGAATTTCCCCAGAGTAGCCTATATGCCATCGTGATAGCCCTAGGTCAGATCTCTCTCGTGGTATACGCCAGTACCCGGCCAAATCGCGCTAACCCGAGATTTGAGCCCTGAAACATGGCCTATGTAAATTGTAAAACTTACTTTTAAAGGTCTTATGCCCGGAAAAAGGACATGCCCAGTTTAATAATTCGTAGTAATACCTTGCTTTAGGACTAAATTTCTATTTCGCTATTCGTTATAAAAAAAATTTGCTAGCAAAAATAGCAACTTTTTGCTACATTAAGCGACGTAGGATTTAACACTCGGCAGTAAAAATCGAAAGGGTTTTTTTTTACTTTTGCCCATTGCTTCCAAAAACTACCCATCACAATATCACGGCGTTCAGACGCCGTGAAATAAGAAAGGCTGCTTGTGAATAATTTTAAAAGGTTCGAGTTTAAGACAGAAATGTAGAAGTTTTCTGACAGATAACGCTGACACGGACTGTATTTCTACACAAATCATGGTGACAGAATGTAATCATCTAAACGTCTTGTGCAATGGTGTGGGTGGGGGGCTGCCACAGCAAAATGTACAATTTCCTCCCACAGGCATATTTAGTTAGTTTATTTCATGAATAATTAGTGAGCAATGTTTGTAAAGCACCAAAGAAAAGATAATTATATTTTTCAACTATAAAATTGACATGACTGTATTGTATTGGTAGCAAGGTTATTCAGTTTGTCGAAAGTCAAATATTGTGTTTGTGAATAAAGACCAAACATTTATATTCATGACAAATGATGATATTTAAAAATGGACTAGAGTGTGGAGAAGTGGTGGTTACACTGGTTTGTATCTAGGGGGCTTTGGGGTGAGACCGTTCTCATACCAAGAGGCTATCAAGATTCTCTATCTAGTATCGAGAATCTTCTTTGGATGAGAATTGGGTGGCATTGGTTCACCCATAATTGACTATAAATATTTGGGGAAGATGTTAATATTTCTTTGATTGTTCTATTCTTTCATGTGTGTTCGTCGTTAGTTAATGACATTGCAGATTATGAAAATATAACTTACAATTTTACTTAAATAAATAAAATGCTGCATTTTTTAAATTTATGTTTGTTTTGTTATTTCAAATATAAAATCGTTGAAAGTTTTCAGTATATTGTACGATTGTATTGAACTGTCCGATTGCATAAATTAAAACGTCACATTACACAGTATATTTGATAGTCGGTTCATTTCGGTAGTTCACGTAGAGCGTATTAGACTTGTGCGGGTTAAACTCCGAAGTGAACATGCACAGAGGATATGAGAAAAGAATGGGGGGTTTTCTCAAAGTAATATTACATATTTTTATTTAAAAAAAACATCAAATGCCACGCTTATTAATTATTTGACATTTATTAAGATAACGGTGGTTACCCTTCAGCAAATCAAATCGCTAAAACGGTGTTTGATAAATCGGACACTACACGGTGTGTTAGATACATTATTTTTCCCGTAATTTACTAGAGAAACCAGTACGTGAAAGTCTTGGGTACACGATACAAAAAGAAACGTCTCATACATATCTTTAATATTTTTCATGGTTCAGAATTACAAAGTTTCCCTTGTAAATTATATCATCAGCAAGCAAGCAAGAATACGTGGTCATTTAAACATTATTTTATTGTCACAGCATTATAAAGACAGTGCAAGTTGCCCAACAGATATGGCAAAATCCTTTCTCAATCCATTTTCTGAAAGTCTGCAGTCGACGACGAAATCGCCGTTTAACTTAATCCAACACGTGTTATATATCAAATTGCAGTTGGGCGAACAACCAAGGCAAAAATAAATGCCGTAAGCTTTAGACCAATCTCCGTAAACAGAGATCCTGTTCTACTCGCGTTGTCGTACTGGATCTCTACTTAGTCAATGCAAGGTCACTTCGAGATGAACTTTGTGTCGACCAATCAATGCGTAGCTTTCATCTAGACGAAAACACTATTAATCACATTTTGATTACGTAATTTCTATTTTAGACCAAGGTTTGCATGCAAATTTAACAGTGGTATTATTCACAGTCTGAGATTGGGTGGCTCATTTCAAATTGCGTGACGTAGACGATGTAAACAAGTTACGTATCATAACAATTTTGTCATGAATATTATGATGAGAAAAGGTCACCTGAACGTGCCCTTCGTTTGGAAAAGGCCAGATCTAAATTAGCGAGTATGCGAGCGGTAAAATTTTTGATCGGGTTTTAATCAGATTGGCTTTAGACACACTCTCCGTGAACAGATATCAGAACAGAACAGAACAGAACAGAAATATATCCTGTAGAGCGTTGTCGTACAGGCTCTCTACTTTCTCCGTGAAAGGTCACGTCGAGATGAACTTTGTGTCGACCAATCGATGAGTAGCTTTCATCTAGACGAAAACACTATTAAACACATTTTGATTACGTAATTTCTATTTTTAGACCAAGGTTTGCATGCTTATTTAACAGCAGTATTATTCACAGTCTGCGATTGGGCGGCTCATTTCAAATTGCGTGACGTAGACGATGTAAACAAGTTACGCATTATAACAATTTTGTCATGAATATTATGATGAGAAAAGGTCACCTGAACGTGACATTCCTTTGGAAAAGGCCAGATCTAAATTAGCGAGTATGCGAGCGTAAAATTTTAGATTGGGTTTTAATCAGATTGCTTTAGACACTGATAGATTGTGGTCAGTGGCATGCTGATAAAATAAGTTATGCCATTGCCAAAATATAGCTGGCCGATGTAACGTCTTTGAGATTACCTAGGCAAGCAACGAGTTGAGTCCTAAACTAATAGTTAAGGGCTGCCATGACTGTAACGCTGTTATAAGAATTGCTTCGTCGAAAGTTCATGATGTCGTCTTTAGATACCGATACGTCATATGACGTTTTATAATTTGACACTTTGTCAAAGCTAACTGAGATTGTAACGAGCCCACATTAGTAGTTAGAATTTTAGATTGTAGCAAATCTTTCGAACAAGTACGGGGTACGGCATACGCCAGACCATTCGCCGTTCTCAAAATCGATTTATTTGACGTCCACCGTTACCCTTCTACCACACGTGGCATAGATATTGACGTGATAAATCTATCACGCAAATAAAATTGACGTATCTGTATTTGTCTGGTCGTACCGACAATAAACGCCGTCTGTCTGAACGTGGCATATCAGTATCTCTATGCCTTTGATGCTAAATCATAATATCTTGAGTTTTACATGACTTCATGCGATTATGGTGTAAATACGTGACGAAATAAGTATATAGGAGGCATAATATGCAAAAAGTTTCATACAATTTACCCGTTGTCCGAGTCGGATAGAAAAGATCGCGTAGATAATGACATGCAAATGTATAAGCAGTATCTGGAAGCACCGGGTCGCATAATGTCCCGTGTGGACACGGAACAAATGGAAGGATTTATAGAACTTATGTAGTAGTATTGCATATAAGTTGACATGGATGTTTAACCCGTCACATGTCATTTCGTAATTTTTAATAAAGATGGTAGTATTTCTACTTATATTTTTTATGTTATTTTAACTTGTTAGATTTTTTAAAACGAACGTCTCGCAAAATTAATAACCTTACAGTTGATAAACTGACATTTATGTCTATTCGTATGAAAATATTTTTGAGATGCCCCCTCATAAATCTTCGGAATCGACTGTCCATGTTCACACTTCACCTTCGTCCGCACAAGTCTATTATAAGCATATAACACTTATGTAGTATATTTTATTTGCAAAATGTATCGTACTTTGTATGGCCGAGTGGTAGGACGGTCAGACTACAAATCTTTTTATCGTGGGTTCGAATCACGATAGAAACTTAATTTTATCTTTTTTTCTTATTTAAATCATGGGCGGATTGCATAAAACACATTGCCCCTCCCCGTGCATCATCTTGAAGAAGCGTTTGTTATAAATTTAGTGGCATCTTTTCAAGTTATGATGACAGAAGCACAACATACTCAGTCGTTAAATTTGAGTGATTTTTACATTGTTTGTTTTTAAATGTTGTATTTCTATGTCCAAAAATTACTGAATAAAAAAGATGTAAAAAACCCCCAAAAAACCGAGGAAAAAAAAAATAACAAATTAGTTTCAGACTCACACTTCTTTCAAAAATAGATGTTTTGTAGCATTGCACTTTAACCGTGCGGCCATTCAGCCAGATGAGATATCTTCGCTAAATTAACCTACACATGGTAATTTTTACCGCGAATTTCTATATATAGAACGCGGCCGGAAAATAATATAATTATACAGTGTGCGATTTAGTAGAGCAGCAAAGTGTCATATTTTGAATTTCACAGGACCACAAAAAGTCACAAAACGAGTCATATACCAAACTGTTCGGGACAGTCTGAAGTTTATCAGACTGCCGGCATAAAATGAAAATTTTTGGTGCGGGCCCGGAAATCCAAGATGGCGTCCAAAATGGCCACCATTTCGGCTGGTAGTAGGCTTATAAGAAAAACCTTGTGTAGCATTTATATTATTTTAAAAGATGGCAAAGAAACATTGAAAAGCTTTTGTACATGACAAGTACCAAAAAAATAATGTAAGTTGGATTTCGCTCATGGTCATTTTCAAGGTCAAATTCAATGTCAAAGGTCAAATTTCCCGAAAATTTCACCAATTGACCTCATTACTTCTTTTATATTTTCAAAACAGCATGCTATAGAATGTGATTTACAACATAAATAGATTGTACAATGTATGCCCTTTACAAATTTATTCATTGTAGGCAAAAATATTTGGTTGCCATGGAGATTTACAGGCAATTTCAAAATATCCAATATGGCCGCTATTTTACTCTGTATCAGGCTTACTCTTATGTCATAATTATCATTTTATGTTTATTATTGAAATATCTGCGAAAGAAACCTGGTACAGCTTTAGTAAATAAGTGTTTTTAATTTTTGATGGTTGGGTTTTATCCAAGGTCATTATCAAGGTCGAATTGAAGGTCAAGGTTAAAAAGCCCAAAATATCTCAAAATTTTCAATATTTATTCAAAACTGCATGATATCATGTGGAATATGATTTACAACATTTTCTACAATGTATACCCTTTACAAATTTTTCATTTGATATCAAAATACCTGGTTGCCATGGAGATACAGGAACAATTCTTAAACATCAAATATGGCCGCTATATCACTCTGTATCAGCTTATTTTAAAGTCACGGCATTGTATGTATATTATTGAAATGACTGCAAAAGAAACCTAGTACAGCTTTAGAAAATGAGAGTTGTTATTTTTTATTGGTTGGGTTTCATTCAAGGTCATTTATCAAGGTCGTATTCAAGGTCAAGGTCAAGAGGACAAAAATACCAAATTGTCCGCAGAATTTCAAAAATATTCATTCAAAACTGCATGATATCATATAAAATATGATTTACAACATTATTTTTTTCCACAATGTATATCCTTCACGATTTATTCATTTTGTATAAAATACCTGGTTGCCATGGAGATACGGAAACAATTCTAAAATATCAAATATGGCCGCTATTTTACTCTGTATCAGCTTATTTTAAAGTCATAGCATTGTAGGTATATTATTGAAATAACCGAGTAAGAAACCTTATACAGCTTAAGTAAATGCAAATTACATCATCAACTTAGTTAGTTTGGATTCATTCAAGTTCATTTAAAAGATCAAACTCAAGGTCAATTGTGAAAAATGACCCATTTCCCCAATTGCTTTTATAACTTTTTATCAGTTCAAAACTGATTTACATAGAATGTGATTCAAATTACAAATTGTTTCTACAGTACATACACTTTCCATTTTTCAATAATTTATCCAGATAGTAATAATATCAGTATTTAATTCAAAGTTATAAGTAAGTTGAGATATCTAAATGATGGAGAAATCACAACTAAACATCGATTATTTGGTATCATATTATGTATGTAGGTTTTTATTATGTACATACATGTAGTTGCAAATATTAGTACATTTATGCATATTAGTCATACTCAATTAGGGTGTTTATAGTTATTGCAAATGGTCAACATTTTAGTTTCTTATATCTGCTAGTTACTGAGGTTAAAATCAACATATTCAAAACATAATATTAAGTTTGGTTATAAATATGTTGACAATGGCATTGTACATTTTTAATTATTTGCAATAGAAAAAAGTGAACATGTTTTTACAACAGTTCATTTCAATTTTTAACACTTGCCATGCAGTCACATGCTGCTGTACATAGTTGTTGAAAGATAAACAAAAACAATTTACTTAACAACTGCAATTACATTCAAGATCACTAATTAACTCCGGAGGAACTGCAGGTTTGGTCATAAATATTGGAATAGCTATAGATAAGTCATTATCTATAGTGTAACCCAGTGTTGTTAAAGTTGGTAAGGTGTATCTGGCAATCAATGCATTTTCAAAATGAGCAATTGAAATAGACATCTTTGTAAGAGAACAAGAAAACTATCATTTGTTGAATCAGTCAACGAGGTTTTACATTTTTATTTTTAATCAACTCTTCGGCCCGTTAGACATTGAGATTAGTTTTTATAAAGTTTACCAACAAACTGAGTACATAAAGAAATCTGACTGCAGGTAAATTCAGTTATATCTCCTAGGTGTAGATGTAGCTGCTCAGTAGATATTGTACGTGCAATGCTTGAAACATGTATATAATACGGTCAAATTAGTTTGGACAGACTTTCTACCGGTGTGGAAGGGTATATATGATATTCTTATATCATAATAATGATGTAATATCATCATCATAATCATCATATCCTGTGTTTATTTGTCATCTGCTGCGGGTGTCCCAGATACTGCGGTAGGCAGCAGGCGGCTTGAACGTCTAACACCAGCTCTCCATCCGTCCCTATTGTGTGGACTGGTATTGCCCATACCACATACACTTAAATCGGTCTTGATACAATCAGACCAAGATTTTGTATGTCTTCTACGCCCACGGGCCCTTGGAATATCCATGTTCATAATGGTGTTTTTACAATTGTTACGAGAAGCATGACCAAACCACCTCAGGCATTTGGTACGAAGAGCTATGGCTATCTCTTGAATTCCTAATTTGGTGTACAGAGAATCTGTGGTGACATTATCATTAGGCTTAACATCGCAGATCCAACGGACCATGGCTCTATGATTACGTTGTAATCAATGTAGGTCTGAAAAGGACGGCCCCAGAATTCACTGCCATGAAAGAGTGTAGACCGGACACAGGCATTGAAGACCATTCCTCGAGTAAAAGAGATATATGTCATGAAGTCATGATTGGTAGAAGCTTTCTGAATTTTCCCCTGGCTATACGACATATGGGGATAATGGCGAGCTTGCAGCCTCCACCAGCGCAAAACATATCACCCAGGTAACAGAAACTTGGTTCAACATCAAGAACTGTTCCATCGACATCCACTTGTGTACAAGGTCTACCATCTATAGGACGAGACAGCCCACAACATCTTGGGCACACATAAAGTGGGTTGGCATGAAGTGGACCTTTGATGGCACTACACTTCTTGTGTACCCATAGCCCGCACTGAGAACACTGGATAGCGTTACTCCCAACTCCACTTCGACACACCGCACAAGGGAAGTCTCCACTATCTTGTAGAAGATCAAGACCTGGCCTCGAGATCATGAATTTTGTTTTCTTCATGTTTACCCTCAGTCCTCTTTCCTCCAAACCACTCTTCCATGCATTGAGCTTGTTGATGCACTCTTCAAGTGAATCCGCAACCAGTGCTAGGTCATCAGCGTAGAGTAATTCCCATGGCACACCAGTACGAAAAGCACGAGATAAAGCTTCTAGTACAAGGATAAAAAGAAGAGGACTGAGGACAGATCCCTGGTGAACACCAACTCTCACCTCAAACTCTTCACTGTACCTTCCATTAACCCTGACACGACTCCTGGCATCAGAGTACATACCCTGGACGACACGTACAGCCCACTCTTCTACACTAAGGTCTCTCATTGCCCACCACAGAACTTTCCGGGGTACTCGGTCGAATGCCTTTTCTAGATCAACAAAGGCAAAATACAATGGCCTATTTACAGCCATGTGTTTTTCTTGAAGCTGATGGAGTATGAATATGGCGTCAGAAGTGCCACGACCAGGTACAAACCCAAACTGCATAGTGTCAATGTCAACCATACCACGTATATGAGAGTCTAGCACTCGTTCCAACAGCTTCATGGTCTGGTCAGTGAGCTTCAGGCCACGGTAGTTACCACGATCCAAGGCATCACCTTTACCTTTGTAGAGATTCAGTATGTACCTCTCCTCCCAATCCTGGGGACTGTTCCTTCGCGAAAAAACAATCTCATCTAAGTCTCTCAACAATACCACACCTTCTTCACCTGCAGCTTGCAACATTTCACAGGTGATACCAGATGGCCCAGCAGGTTAACCACACTTCATACTTTTGAGAGCATTGCGGATTGAATCTAAGGTGACAGGTGGGGAGGGCCTGCTATAGGAGGAACTTCTGGGAGCTGATCGCAGGGCCACTCAAATTCCACGTTCAGTAGTCTGGAATAATGTTCTACCCACGCCTTCATTTTGTCCTCATCACACAATGACAACTCGCCGTCATCGTTTCTTACGCACTTCTCACCCATAACATATTGGTTAGTCTTGTCCATTTGTTTGGCTAACTTGAAGATACTTCTGTCATTCGGGGAGATGTTTGCAAATGTTTCTTTTTCAGCACCTGACTTTGCTGACCAGACACCATGCTTGGCTAACCGCTTAACCTCATTGTAGGCAAGTTTGGCCTTCTTTGCCTCTTCGATCTTGTTAGCTTTATTCAACGGTTTATATACTTTGAAGCGCGCTCTTTTCAGTGAGATCGCATCTTTGACATTGTCATTCCACCACCAGGTTTCACGTTTCCATTGATGGCCTTTGGAGAAACCAAAACTTTTCCCAGCTGCTTCAAGAAGTGGGGACTTAAGTCGAGCCCAAACATCCTCCACAGAAGTCATAGGATCAACACTACGCATTCCTCCATCGGGATTACCTTCACATCCTGGACTGAAGAGCGGAAGTTCTTGCGGAATAAGATGTAATCAATTTGAGTCCTATGACTGCCTGAGGAATAGGTTATGAAGTTATTTATATGATATTATTAAAAAATAAAACACCTAGTAATATCTTATGTCAATAGATATCTATTCCAGCAATGTTTGTAGATTTCAAAAAGAACATATGTGAAAAAAGCATGCATGAGTTCGCCAATGATATAGATAATTCTAAACTTTCGAGCAAAGGTGTTTGTTTCAAGTGTTCATTATAAAAATCATTAAGTAGTGATATTTATAGATAGATATGACCTTGAATTTGACCTTTATTATGACCTTAAATGAATCCAAACTAACAAGGTTTATTAAGTACCTTGCATTTACTAAAAGTAAACTAATACAGTAAAGCTGTACCAAGTTTTTTTGCAATTATTTCAATGATATACAAACAATGCTAAAACAAATAATAAGAATATGCCTTATACAGAGTGAAATAGCAGCCATGTGTGATATTTTAGCATCGTTTGTACATCTTCATGGCAATTAGAATTTCACATAAAATGAATAATTTGTAAAGGCCATAAAGTGTCGAAAGAATTTAAGTTGTAAATGCAATTCCATAGTTTACAGTTTTAAATAAATATTGAAAATTAGGAGTGAAATGTACTATTTTCGGTACTTTTGACCTTGAATTCGACCTTGATAATGACCTAGAATGAAACCCAACCAACAATGGTAAATAAATAACTCCCATTTGTTAAAGTTGTACAAGGTTTCTTACTAAGTTATTTCAATAATATACATTCAATGCTATGACTTTAAAATAAGCCGATACAGAGTAAAATAGCGGCCACATTTGATAATTTAGAATTGTTTCTGTATCTCCATGGCAACCAGGTATTTTGATATCAAATGAATAAATCTTAAAGGATATACATTGTAGAAGGAAATTATGTTGTAAATCATATTTCATATGACATCATGCAGTTTTGAATGAATATTAAAAATTCTGGGGAAAATTGTAATTTTTGGTCCTTTTGACCTTGACCTTCAATTCGACCTTGATAATGACCTTGAATGAAACCCTATCAATAATGAAAAAATAACAACTCTCATTTTCTAAAGCTGTACCAGGTTTCTTTTGCAGTTATTTCAATAATACATATACATGTTATGACTTTAGAATAAGCCTGATACAGAGTAAAATAGCGGCCATATTGGATATTTTAAAATTGCCTGTAAATCTCCATGGCAACCAAATATTTTCGCATACAATGCATAAATTTGTAAAGGGTATACATTGTACAAACTATTTATGTTGTAAATCACATTCCATAGCATTTCGTTTTGTAAATATAAAAGAAGAAATGAGGTCAATTGGTGAAATTTTCAGGAAATTTGACCTTTGACCTTGAATTCGACCTTGATAATGACCTTGAGTGAAATCCAACTTACATTATTTTTTTGGTACTTTCATGTACAAAAGCTTTTTAATGTTTCTTTGGCTTCTTCTAAAATGATAAAAATGCTACTCAAGGTTTTTCTAATAAGCCTACTACCGGCTGAAATGGCGGCCATTTTGGACGCCATCTTGGATTTCCGGGCCCGCACCCAAAATTTTTAATTTATGCCGGCAGTCTGATAAACTTCAGAATGTCCCGAACAGTTTGGGGTATGACTCTTTTTGTGACTTTTTGTGGTCCTGTAACTTCTTAACGGAGCCACTTTTTGACACTTTGCTGCTCTACTAATTACCGTGTAATTATGCAATCGGACAATAGTAAGATTTCTTTCACCTTACGAAGGTCAAAGTGCATTGAATATTCATGAAGAAGATCCGAATGCAGTGAACAGGTGTGCAATACAATACTAGCAAGCGTTAATTACAATAACTTTGACGCATCTCACTAACTGATATCCTTAGCCAAGTGGTTACGCGTCGGCCGTCAGACCTAAAGGTTTAAGGTTCAAATCCCAGTAGCATAATATTTTTCAGACTTAAAACTTGCTACTTTTTTCGTCTTATGTATAATATGGTGTCAGTATTATATAAATTATCCAAGTTTTTCTCCCTCGTGAATCTCGTGCACATAAAGAGTGTATATAACCACCCAAATGTTTTTAAATTGTTAGTTAGGTCATCCTGTCTTAAACGTGTAAGCACAAGAAAAAATGTCAAAAATGTAATATATTTACTTATATTTTATAACCACCGACCACTGTGTCAAAAACGTTATTTTAGACGCAGCGGTATCCACTGTGCTAAACCGTCTTTCGATAATTGAAGTTATAAATTTGATTACAATTTAACTTTGACCAATGGGAATAAATCCTCGGAGAATAAACCTTCCGAACAACCTCTTTTATAATGGTTTAGCCCATATGTACAAAGGTAAGCGCCGTGACCTTTGTAAGGTGAAAAAATCTTACTATATTAATGCTGATTTCAGTATTTTTAGTATAAATCACTCAATGTCAATAAACTATATCCGGAATTCAAATATTTGGGATTTTCCCTCTGGTACAAACAAACATTCGCCGTTACAATGAAAACATGTGTACAAAAATCAATAAGATTTAATACATAGTTTGTGCTATTTAGTAATAATGTGTAGAAAACTTTGTTTGTACCAGCTGTGCACGGATGGGAAAACCCCATAAATTTGAGTTCCGGATAATGTCAATTGTATGAAATCTGTCTATTTCAGTCTTTAGAAATTAGGTATTTAGATTTTTTAAAATTTTCAACTTTCACCAGCACAAATAATTTGTGGTATTGTAGCATTTTATTAAAGCGTCAGTGACGCAACATTTACCCAGGTGATTTTAATATTCCATATGTTTGGATTATTCCCGTACATAAATATGTATGTCTATTTTAATTTATAGTGAGTACAGAACTACTGTAATGTGTATGTTCTGGAATTATCAAACATAAATTAAGTATTTAAATCAGCTGGGTTAATGTTTGCTTCATTGACAGTTGAATAAATTATACAATACATTATAATCAATATTATATTTCTTGGAAGATCTTAAGACAAGAAGTGACAGAAATTAACACAAAACCAGGTATTGTTGCAATCCAACAGTCCAACACAGTTGTGCAAAGCAAATTAATTCCTCATTTTATTAATTAAATGGCATTATCATATCAAAGTAACATAGTTAATGGGCTTATACTTTAGTCAGTGACTGAGAAATGTCCTACATGATTTAGAATTAGTGGTTAGAGGCAAATTGCTCTTGAAATTATTTGTTGACCAAGGTCGAACGAAAGTATGACCTATCTTGGAATAGAACATGATAACATAATTGTTCATCAAAAATGGAATTATGTTTGGAGAAGAGGTTGATATCGTCAATCTCCCAAAATTTTATTTTAATCACAATAGCAAAATGACGCTGGACAAAATATGAAATATGGTTACAATTTTGACAGCACAATTCGTTTGTTGTTCGGACGCCTGTGCAACGTGAATACTTTCCGGCCTTTGCACAAAATCCAGACCTTGAACATTTGCTGTTGTTTAAATCAGGCACACTGGTATCCTTATTTCTACCATTCTGCTTATTTGCCATTTGTTTTGCTTTTTGTTTGTGTTTGTTTTCTTAGTTTCTTTGCCTTAGACTTATAATTGAATTCGGTGTTCTTAGTTTTATCCTTCAGTTGCTTGCGTTTTCTTTGAGTTTCTTGTTCTTCTAGTTTTTTTTTGTTTGTCTTGTTGTTATCAATGGGGTAAATTACACTCACAGACTGTTTCAAAAAATAGTGCATTTACCCGCCAATCTGCCATTTTTTCCCCTTAAACATCGCCGTAAATCATATGTTCTGTCATAATTGCAACATTTTTTTGTCAAAAACTTCAACAGCATTCTCAAGTTGCACGAAAGACATGTACAAAAACATAACTTTTTAACTCTGGAGTAGATTGTACACCCTACTTCAGCTAGTTATAGACAGTAACAACCAAGACAATTCAAAAAAGCACTTCGTTACAAATCCCTGTCATAAAGAATCCCTGGTCAGAACTAAAATAAAAAATAACAATAAAACAAAAGTCTTTCCATTAATTATTTTTATTTTTGTTTATTCTTGAGTAATGGATATATGTACAATAAGTAAATATGTTGGTTTGTTTGTTTGTTCGGTTTAACGCCGTAGCAACACATCATCTAGTGTCATATAACAGAGGTCAGTCAACCTACTTTCTCCTTCTAAAAAGGCAAAATCTCTTGATTACGCTGTTTAGCTACTACCAAGCGCATATATTCGTCAGTGATTTACAACTGCCCTACATAATAAAAATCATTGGTAGGAGGGAGAATGACTGTAAAAATAAATTCATGACCAAGCCCCACCAAAGGATGACTCGACCGGGAATCTAACCCAAGACCTCTCGATTAGTAGACTGAGCTAACCGGGCGGCCTAAGTATGTGACACAACTTTATACAGATAGGTGCATATTCAGTCATGTGATTAGTTCATACAAACCTAATTAAAGTGTGACTATTTTTGTAAATTTACATCATTGCTTTATCATTTGCCGCAATAAGTTTATGCATCCATTAAAGACGGGGTTTCATTGCGAGCGGATTCCTAGCAAGACAACATATCCGGCTAGTTGGCGTCTGGAATATGCATTTTCTAAGTTATTTAAGTCTGTAAGACTTAGTCATTATGTGCATAACTTGGATAGCTCGATCGTAAAATCGAAAACCGTATGATGTATATCCCAGCAAAGTATCCAACCCTTTATATGTATAAACGATCCTATCTAAATATACAAGTATTACAGTTTGACCAGAAATTATTGAGAATTCAGATGTTGTTTTTGATTTTCTCTCTTGACTTTGTCTTTGAAATATTTGTGAATATTGACCTGAAGGTCAAGGGAGACTACTCAGTCAATCATTTTTCAAAGTTTGCTTAGAGCGATCTCCCTTTTATAAACAAAATAGCAGACGACCTTGAACAGCACTGTCAAAATGTCAGCTTTTGAAAAAAGAAAGATTGTTCTTGAGTTATACAACGAAGGTATAACATCAGCACAAGATCTATCAGAAAGAACAGACATTCCTCTATCAACTGTGTACAGGATTGTAAGAAATATCCAGAATGGCGAAAGTATTGAACATAAGAAGGGGGCGGGTAGGCCTAAAAAATTAACAGTCGGTGACAGGAGGAGGTTGGGAATCATTGTCTCTAAAGGCAGACGCATGAGTATTTCGAACATTCGAACTGAAATGATTCGTAGAGGAACTGTTACTGTCTCTAAGGAGACCATTAGAAGTCAACTTCAATCAATGGACTGGCAAAAATCTAAAGGAATTCCTTCACCGTTATTGAAACCTGAACATAAAGAACGTCGTTTGAACTGGTGTTTGGAGCATTTAAACTTTAACTGGGAGAACGTTATTTTCTCTGATGAAAGTTCAGTATGGTTATACCCTAACTGTATAAAGATATGGACAAAATCGTGCGAGAAACCTATTTACCAGCGACCTAAATACAGTGAGAAGTTTCATGTGTGGGGTGGGGTATCCTTACTTGGGCCTACACCACTTTGTGTTTTTGGTGGGAATCTGACCAGTGAACGGTACACAGATATTCTGGAAGGACATCTGATTCCTACTGCAGAAGTTTTTTATGGACATGATTGGATATTACTTTATGACCCAAAGCACACAGCCATGCATACCAAGAGGTGGTTTCAGGAACAAAATATCAATGTTTTAGACTGGCCCAGCTACAGTCCTGATCTTAACTCAATTGAAAACATCTGGGGATGTATGAAGGAAAGTATTAACCAAAAAAATTTGACACATATTCATGATATGAAAGCAGAGGTGGTCAGATATTGGGACAGTATGAGCCATGATTTTCTAACTTCTTTGTTAAATAGCATGCCACGACGAATCGAAGCTTGTATACAAGCCAGAGGAGACCTTACAAAATATTGAAAACTGTATGATTTTGAAGCTTGAGGTAAGTGCTATTAAGTTTGATTTTCACTTTTCTCTGTTTAATTTCATTTCCTTTGAAAATGAGAAAGGTTCTTATTCTCAATAATTTCTGGTCAAACAATAGTTCTAGTTTCACAGTTGTTCTACTTTCTGTGAACTTTGCTATCATACACAACATATACATTTATCCACTTAAAGCTCACATTCAATATACAATGAACATACATGAATATAGTCCTAGAAGTATTGAACTCATTCAGTAATATGATCAACTTTATAAACTTTAACTTCTCCTCCAACATCACAACGATCACCAATGTAAAATCTTCCTCTTGTTGTATCAAAACATATTGCTGGTGGTCCACTCAATCCTTCACTGATAACAGTTGTTATATATCTACCATCACAATTAAGTTGAATAATATTGTTTGACCTTAAACCACTAACAAATACTTGTCCATACTGATCTACACATACACCCGTAGGTCCCCCTATATTGTCCTTAACAACATTTAACACATCTCCCTCTTGATTCATTGTAATAACACCATTAAAAAAGTCAGCGACATGTATATGTGTGTTTAATGGATTAACAACTAGATTATTAATGTAAGAAAATATGTTGTTTCCATCAGGATATTTACTGTAAGATTTCAGTAGTTTACCATTCCTGTCATACTTATATACAGTGTCACCACTTGTAACATAGAATATTTTGTCATGATAAGATAAACCAAGAATTGTATGTCCAAGTTTTATACTAACAGTAAGTTGAAGTTTATCTGTAATATCTATCATCTGAACTGTTTTACCAAGACCAACTGCAATAGTACTATTTGTTACACAACATACTCCACTAGGTGAAGATGACAGTGGAAGTTTTTCAACTACGTTTAATGCTTTATAACGAATACGATGTATTGAGTTGTTGCAAGAATAAGTAAAGAATACTGAACCATCAGGTGCACAACATGAATCATGCATGTCCCACAGAATACCACTAAAACTTGTCTTTATTTCACTAAACCTATAAAGTCGTGGACATGTCACTGTTACATTACCTAGATCAGGTATCCTCCATTCTAGAACTTTTTTATATTTACTGTCAAGTCCAAATGCCAATATTTTGCCAAGAGTTACACGTTCCATATCCTTATTCAATTGTTCAGCTTTAGAAACAACATTCTTACCTTTCTTTGACAACACAAACACTTCAGGAACATTTTGTGCCACTGAACTTATGTCCTTGAGCAGTTTATCAATTTTGTCTATCTCATTTTTTAAGTCAGTCACCTTAGCTTTCAAATCATTACGAATTGTATCATATTTTTCCTCAACTTTCTTAACAGCATCTTTAGATTGTTTCCTAATGATATTTATAAGCTTGTCTCTAGTAGCCTGAATGTCCTTAATAACATGTTTCTTGCTTTGTTGTAACCCTGTCAGTTCTTGATGAATCACGTTCATACGAGATTTTAACTCGGTCTCCGTTCTCTCTACTTTTCGAATAAAGTCAGGAACAATATTTGTGTTGTCCTTAACAAAGTCCGTTATATCATGCAACTTTTTACATTTTCCACTGAAAGTATATTACATGTATACACTGAACAAAAGTTCTAACCGATCACTATTCAAATTTTGATTATTTTAAAAACGGGCCAATGGATCCTTAGTAAATTTTGCGGAGGTGATTTTTGTGTCACTTTCTACCGATTTGTGGAAAAAAATAATTTGATACGGTCCGATACACTCAATCGGCACACAGGGTGTGGTTTACACATTTTGACACGCTGTGTTCGTGTAGAGAGAGTACCGAGAATTAAATTTCACTTTGCATGAATCCTTGTTAACTTTATAAGTGAAAAAAAACATAAAAGATTGCACGAATGACGATGCATGATCGTGGCGTAGCCAATGGAATGTTGAATGCTGGGGCCTCTTTCAAACAAATGAGTGGCTGTTCATGGACACATCTTTAAAAATATCGAAAAAGTATTGTTAAAATAGAAAAATGCTATAATCTTATTATTCTCAATGTGTTCATCCCTATTTCAAGTTGCATGACACTTTGATCGGGTCTTTTCGTTGATCGCGACTTTGAACCATGTAGCAAGGGACCGGAATCGTTTCTAACTGACGCCGAAAACCAAGAACAAAGGTTACAATTCGCCGACAGAATCGAAATTCTTGCAATGTTTTGTGTTTTTCCACTTATAAAGTTAACAAGGATTCATGGTAAGGGAAATTTAATACTCACTACTCTCTCTACACGAACATTTCGTGTCAAAATGTGTAAACCACACCCTGTGTGTCGATTGAGTGCATTGGACCGTATCAAATTATTTTTTTCAATAAATCGGTAGGAAACGACACAAAAATCATCTCTGCAAAATTTAATAAGGATTCATCGGCCCGTTATGAAATAGTCAAAATTTGAAAAGTGATCGGTTAGAACTTTTGTTCAGTGGATATGTATTTGAAAGTTAGATACTTTCATCGAATTCTACAAATACTGATTGGAGACAATGTTAACTTATTTCTGTCAACCAATCGAAGAAGACAGGCAAAGGATTCCTCGCACATACCTCTGCTTTAAGATAGTCAGTTGTCAGTAAATGGCAAAAAAATATTTATAAGTAATGCTTTAAGATAGTCAGTTGTCAGTAAATAGCAAAAAAATATTTATAAGTAATTAGTTTGCATGTTTAACGATCTGATTAAGCTAAAATTAGAACCAAATAATGAACAGACCCTGAAAACATGGCTGTTGATGTAAACATATGTTAACCAATCACTTTTAGTAATTGTTGTATTAACAAAAAAAATGAATTCGGCTACGACAAACTTAAGGTGGGTCGGTACCATACTCGGAGGGAAAAACTAAAAAAATATTATGTTCACCGATTATGATAAAAGTTGGCAGGCGTATACCTTCATGCTTCTTGTTTATTTTTCTCGTAACCTTAGCGACGTTGTCGTTTTTTCACGACGTCACGGACGTCACAATGGTTCGCGCTAAAAACAGGCTTGCAGGAACATTGACCCATATATTTAAAGTATTCAATGTCCGAGGACAACGATAATTATTCCAAAATGTTTCTGAAATGTTGTTGCCTTCAAATATTTTATTCCGAATATCTAAATATCACCTCATTAGTAAAGATTGTACATGTTATCACTAAATTTAGGGTTTTCACATCTAAATGTTTCACCAATTGCCGAGTTATAACGTTTATTTTCGAATTAAGGCAGAACGGTGGTCAAATTATTGTCCATGACGTCGTGAAAAAAACGACAACGTCGCTAAGGATACCAGAAAAACAAACAAGAAGCATGAAGGTATCTGCCTGCCAACTTTTATTATAATCGGTGAACAAAATATTATTTTATGGTTTTTCCCTCCGAGTAAGGTACCAACCCACCTTATTTTGCATATTATCCTAATTAGGCAAAGATGACAGGGTGTTTACACTCAGACTTAACTCAGCACTTTTCAATATATAAAAACTGTAAACATCTTCGTAAGGACTCAAGATCACGGTATACCATGCGCGTAGGAAGGATCTGAATATAAGGGCAGCTTATAGGGTGCGTACGGAAGGGTGTCCCCTGTCGACGGTGAATGTAACCCTATAAAACTTGTTTTTTAACACTTTCAGTACCGCCTAGTGAAGAACAAATCTCCTACGCGACCGTTACCTAATATATGACATTTCACTACAGAACATTATGTTAAGAAAATTGGTAAATAAAGAAAAGAATGATCAATAAACATATGAATTACCTATGATTAATACTAATACATTTAATACATCCAACTTCATCGTCATCTTGGCAATACATATCAATAACATTCTTTGTATGTTTGTCACATTTTGACGTTGGTAGACTCGGTAGTTTTCCCCCATGACTGGCTTTTAGTAGAACATGCTCAGTTAACGCTGGAACAGTTTTATGGACATCAACACATTTATCACAATAATAGTCTTTACAATCCTCACAATATACACTAGCTTCCGTTGATACATTTTTCTTCTTACAAACTGAACACAAATGATCGAATACTTCATCTGATTCACAAACTCCACTGCCTCCCGTCGCCATATTGTTTGTTTAAACCTTTACATGATTTAGAATAATTTTATCAATAACGTTTATGGTAAGTACACACACGTCTAATTAAATCGTGATTCATTTTTTTAAAGAATATGAAATTCATTCATTATCATAATAATTTTTACAATTTATTCTCCATTATTAAGGCACTAAACGCAATTGTAAAGAGATGGATCGAAATGGGCATATTTATACTGATTATGACGTGATAAAATATCTAGTATGTCATTGACATACATTTCAAACAGTATACAGTGTGATGTATAAATACATCAGGTGATTAGTCCGTGATTAAACTATAATTACCTCATGACTGCATTGTCAATATAGCCGACAATCAGGTCAAATACCAAGTTTATAATTTGATGGTATAAAGCTATGGTGTACCTCATCAAATGTGATTGTCACGGCGAAAAACAAAATAAAGCTGTTAAGTACAATCTTAAGGTAACTCAAAATAGCATTGTGTTAAATTGTCATTCTAACTGTTGAGGTTTTTCAGTATTATAATGTAACTTGTAATAAAACGTTTTCCTGTTCTAATCATATGTAATGGAAACTAAGAATTTCGCTCAAAATAATGAGACATGAATTCTGAACGAAGTTTGATGTTGTGGATGTTAATACAGATATAAAGTCATACCTAATGAAATCGTTAAACCTTAATCCATTCAAGACAAAATTGTTACGAATTATTTGTTACCCTGCGAAGTAATTAACGTTATTCAGCAATATCTATAGATGTACATTTTTATCTTTTTCCGATCGAAAACAGTGGCGTGTAATGTTAATGTCCGCTTGATAAATTAGTAGTGTGTAGCCTGCCTTAACGTCCACTGCAGTCATGTCCGCTATTTACTGTCCGGCAGCTTGATTTCAGTAGGCCTATACCTTAATTACCTTTACTTGTTACGGAAGACTTTTGCTGCGGGATACCCGAAAGGAATTTACACTTTACAATCTTTTTTTGCATTTTCTTAATCAGTAAGTGCTTATACATACTATAATTGAGATTGAAGATCAAAGTCTAGATTTAAAACCATAATATCAAAATGTGTCAAAAGGTTGTAACTCAAATTGAGGTAATTTGTTCACCGCAAAATGGTTGTATCTCACCAGTTACAACCTTTTTGCACTGAAATATTCTATAACAAAGATAATTTTTCAGTACAATGAGGTTGTAACTCATATAGTTTACTTACAAATGAATTAACTAGTGTAAAAATACATCTGTATAGATAAGATATGTTGTGATCACTTAAAATCAATGTATATCACAACCGGTGCCGTATAAAAAAAATTTCATTAATATAATTTTATATCAGATGAATTTATACATAATGAAAGTAATAACTGAAATTAGTGTATGAACAAACTCTGTTCAACTGTAATATTTTCTATTTGGAACATTAGGGATTTAATGATGATCTGTTATAATCAATCGTTTCAGTTAAAGTGGGAGATACGGAAGCCCTGGAGGGACATTTAATGTTACTTGTTATAACTTATTTGTTATGACTTATTTCTTATGATTTATTTTCAAGTTAAATGTAGACTGATCGTTCAGCCATTTTGTACATTGTAAAGTAAAGATGGCAAAAATCGTTTTTTTTGTGTGTCCATTCTAGCAGTTATTTTTTCCATTTGTTGATAGTGTAGTGCCCATTAGTCAAATTATATTCATAAGCTAATACTTATTCCTTATTTGTTGTTCCTTATTTGTTATTCCTTATTTGATATTCCTTATTTGTTATGAGTGATTAATTACAAATACCTGAACATAGGAAGGTGCAAGAAAGATAATGATAACAAATAAGGAATAACAAATAAGTCATAAAATGTCCCTCCAGGGCTTCCGTAGGAAGACAATTGATTATGAAGTTTAATAATCGATTATCGCTACTGTCAAAATTCATTTTATTAACAATTAGGCATACTTGCTTTAATTAATTACTATTCATGAAGAAAAAACATTTCATAGGGATTAAAATCTTCCTTATTAAATCTTGATAGGTACATTTTTACTACACTACTCTGTAATTGTTAATTATTGAGAGCTGTGTTGATATCTTTGGTTGGCCACATGGAATTGGCAACTATTGGACAATATACTAAAGCTCCATTTCTCGAAAAATGAAACAAAAAATGTCGGAAAATCAATATTTTTATTAAACATAATTTACATAACAACCACTAAAACACTATTTATAGGACGTTTACGAATGATTTAATATTTTATTGTATGAAACAAAGTATCTTAAAATATTGCAATTCAATATCATATATTTTAGGAAATCCTGAATGCCAACACTGAGTGAGATGTTTTGATTAAAAAATCGATAATTGATCGAAAAGGGTCCTCTGACTATTTCCAATCATTGTTTATAATTTTATTCCGAAAATGAAACCTTACCAATCATGTTCTTGACTCAATACAGGATGGCCAATTTTTCTCTCTAACATGAAAGACTATTTCAAGATGCTCTTATTTCATTCCTAAATTACTGATAAATGTACAGCTATCAAAGTTATTTTCTTTGTGATTGGCCATCAGAAATAGCCATTTGAACCCCTATTCCAGTTGCCTTAGCAATGTTGGAGAGGTGCAAAAGGGCATAAAATGCAATTTTGGTCTTTTCAACCCTAATTTGCATTTCATTTAGTTATTTTTCCTAAAATGAGAACTAGTAACTTTCAGAGAGTGAAAACATTCTATCTTATCATCATTTTTCTGCACTCATTGACCAAGATTTTTTCAGGTAATGTGGGGCACTAATGATGGCCCTAAGACACCTTTTGATTAAGGAATTATGAAAATATCAGGAAACTTTTAATTTAATTGAACTAGACTTACTGGCTGCAACATTATGGTGTCATTACAGGTGAGAAGTGACCATTTTAACCTTAACAAGCTAGGGCTTGTGCAATACTAGATAGATCTAATTTCATCAAATATTTAATGATAGATATGAAACTTGGCAAAGTTATTCCATGGGTGACCATCTTAAAAAAATCAAATTACCTAGGCAGTAATAGGGCACAGCCAAAAGGGCAAAAATGAATTTTTCCTCTTTTCAATGCAAAATTTGTATATATTTCCATATTATTTTCTAAAAATGAAGTCTTCAGTACCATTTCTTTTAAAAGTGTGAAAATGTTTTTTTCTTATAGGCATTTTGGGCCATTTTCTGCACTCATTGTCTGGCCTCATTTTTTTCCCGAAATGATAGGTGATACATCCTGTTCAAATTCAAGCTACAAAGGGAGGCAAATCCCAATTTGTGTCACCAGAGACATCTTCTGAGAGGAAAGATGTGCAAAAGGGGCTGTTCTGAGAAAAATTGTTCTTAATGTGAAATTCATATTAAATCCAGTTAAAACACCAATTTCAAGGCTGGTGGCGGCCATTTTTGAGGGGCCGTTTCAGACAAATGAAAATGTTTCAGTGGTAAAGATGAATTTATTCAGGCTGTTACTACTTGTAGTATTGTATGAAAAAGTTTTTAAACTTGTGAAGTTGCTAATGTTCATGTTTTCACATTTTTGTTGTATTCTGAAAATTTATTTTCCTACAGTTACTTACATTGTAATGATTAAAATCACTGGACTTCTATTATGTCTGAAGGTATACAAACAGAAGTACATTGCATTAGTTCTGTTTTATTGAATTTTGTGTTCTCAGTCATTTCATTACACTAATCAGTGGATTTAAAATTGATAGTACTTAAAACTATCAGTTCAAATGACTTTATTTAAGAAAAAATGGTTAAGATATTTAGATTTTCGCTGAAAATCAAAATTTTCCTTAATCAATGATTTAAAACTGGACATGAAGCTATTAATTTCATGTAACATCATATAATATTATAATTTGCCAATGTAATAGTGACAAAACATCAAATAAAATGATATAAATAAAAAAAATTAAACTCTTAAATGAGATACAACCTTGTTGCACCATTTTTTATTGAAAAATATGTTGAATTTCAGCGCAAAAAGGTTGTAACCCAAACTTTATCAAATAACTCTTTAACTATCAATTTTCTCAATTTTATTTATTTATCCACAAATTTGATTTATTAATTGAAAACAGAAGTTTAAATATCATTTGCTTTTATTAATTATTTAACTTATGGTTATGTTTTTTGTGTCTCCTGTAAAATTGTCAAAAAGGTAGTTACAACCTTTTTGCGCTCAAGGAACGATATGTTTTAATTCGTCCAGTAGAATGTTATAAGTGAAAAATGTTACAAGTAAGTGATTTCTTACGGTACTAATACTGCTTAAAAGACTAAACTTAGTTCTATACTTTTGTCACAGTCATTTGCCTGTATATACCTTAAACATGCAACCATTCTTGTCCATTTTATGATAAAGTTAGAAGTTCAAACAACCCGGGTCGATAGCGCAGTTGTAGCGCGTCGGAATTTAGAATCTCGTGTCAAGAAGGGGGTACGGGTTCGAATTCCATCCGGGGAGGTTATAAACTTCCATGAAAATCTGGAAACAATGTCGATTTTCCCCCACTGCTAAGATAATATAGAGAAGTTCCAGACCTTGTGGAAGAGTATGTAAATACTGGTTATTAACAAGGGTTGTTCGGGAAAGCTAGGTTAGGTGCCCTGGATGCCATAAAGTGACCTAAAGTGAGTTGACATGCCGTTAAACCCAGTAAAAAAGAATGTCAAACAAGCATTGTTCAGATTCCGTATCAATTCACAAGAATGTATATTTGTTAAGGCTGTTAAAAAAAGTCGGTCATTAATGAACAGTATACTTTTTAAACTATGTCCTAAAAATCAAATAATCATATGATTCATTGAATGTATATCGCCAAACACATGATCTATTGTTAACAATACAAACAATGCTGTAACTCAGTAACTGGTACACAAACTGTATTTATCAATTTATATCGTAATTGAAATATTTAATGTTAGGTAATAATTTATAAATATCTTGTTTATAATGGATTATTTAAACAAATTAATGGTAGATGAGAGATTTTGAATATTAACTAAGTTTAGTATTGTAGCAAAGGTATAATACGGCACTTTTACTTCCTTGCCTTTAATCTAGCTTTTATGGCGACGTGGTAGAGTGTCCGCTTACGACTCAAGAGGTCATGAGTTTAAATTTCAGTTCTGAACTTTGATTTTTATCAGGTAACACTTGGCGTCCAACCTAAATAACCCACAAGGAAATGTCCCGCAGACATTCAAGCTCCAATAATTCCAGGACGAGTTCTATTAAGGAGGGGTGAATGTAGCAAAGGTATAATACGGCACTTGTACAATCTTACCTTCAAGCTTGCTTTTATCGCGAGGTTGTAAAGTGTCCGCTTACGACTTGAGAGGTCGTGGGTTCGAATATCAGTTCGGACCTTAGATATTTATCGGGTTACAGTTTGATATGTCTTGTCTCTAGCATAACGGTTTAAAAAAGAGCAAACTATTCTACATGTGTATGTAAATATACGACAAATAAATGGAGGAAAACATCAGTTTAGTCTAGCCATGTCTCAGTGCTTTCGCCAATTCGATTACCTTTATAGTGTCATTCCTTTGGCATGATACACTACCAACTAAAAGATTGGAGACATTTTTACTTTTTAGGCCTACTGAATAGCTTTTATCTAAAATTTGATACCAGTTTATTTTGAAATGCGTTTTACTTTTGCTTTATTCTTTGGTTATTATTATAATTATCACTGAGACTACAAAAAAGCATAATAGTTATGGGTAATAATTAAAATAAACTTGGTTTTGAGGACTTTAGGATCTCAAATGCTGAATCTTATAAATGTGTTGCATTCATGAAGTTTATCTCTTTTTGTCACAAACCATACCTAAATATATTAAAAATGATGATTCTACAAAAATAATCATCCCAATTCTACAATAAAAGTACATTTCTTTTGTCTACAAATTTTGGTGAGTACTTAATATGTAATTTTACATACTGCAATATTAAACTTTTTTACGTTATGCAATATCATCGTTACCAAAATATATGATTATTAATGAAGTAGCATTCCTGTTTACAATTTTTATTTTGTATTTTGTTTTTTTGTATTTTTGATCAAAAATTATCATTGTGCCTTAAAGTTGAAATCATGTGTTGGCTAAAAAATGATGTGCACAGCCTCACACAATCAGTATAGTTTACAGCTATTAAACATTAAGTTCTTCATTTGATTAAACGCCTTATTTTTTATATTACATATTCAATGGCGTTGTACAAAAGTACATGATTTGACTTTTTATATAATATATATATATATATATATATATATATATATATATATATATATATATATATATATATATATATATATATATATATATATATATATATATATATATATATATATATATATATATATATATATATATATATATATATATATATATATATATATATATATATATATATATATATATATATATATATATATATATATATATATGCTACTTTTAACCGGACTAATTCTGAACAGTACAAAATTATACTACTGTTAATCGTACTTGTCCTGAACAGTATAACATGGTATTACTGTTAATCGGATTTGTCCTGAACAGTGTAGCATAACATCACTGTTAACCAGACATTTCCCTATAAGTGTTGAACTGTAATCTTACAACAAAATATTAATGTAAATATTTTAATATTTATTTATTTAAGTCTCATCTATGTACAACATGTATATAAAACATATATATCATACAATGTAAACCATGTACATAGCCACTCTTAATAGAGTTATAAAAGACAAATCGCAATTTAAATAACTAAAACTATCATACATTTATCAACAACATTGTTATTTTCAACAAACATATTATAAAACAGGTTAAAGATAAAGTAGCTAATCAATGCTAAAAATATATTTTAAAAAAGACTTATAACTTGACAATAATTAATTTGGTGCACTAATATTACATCGCTAACTTTTATTAAAAATATTTTTAATCAAAAGAATATACATGTATATGAATGTACATAAAGGTTGAAAAACTGTGTTTACCTCTAAATTTAGTTCATAAACTCAGACAAATCAGGGTGAGCTATGAAAATATTATCAATGTTGTTTACGTTCACATATTTTAAATTTGATAAAATTGATAAATAAATTGTTCGTACCAGTTACAGCATTGATTGTATCTACAACATTAGATCACGTGATTGGAGATAGACTTTGAATATACCGCATGATTTGTTAATTTTAGGACATAAATGTATGCAAATTTGCTATGTTTAATTTTCAGTAATGACCAACATTTATTCGATGCGGTTTTAACTGCGAATTTACTTACATTTAACATATTGTATTGTCAAATTGTTAACAGAGATTAAATACAACATTGACAGATACATATGTACAAAAATGACAATGGGGTCTGACCACAAGTTCTCACAACTTAGTTACGGCGATTCCCCGACACATATTTACAAAAATAAACCTATATTTAAGTGTTTCATGAATTTAAACACTTTTTGGGTATTCTAAGAATATGAATTTCTTATTTTATTGGAATGTAATAACGTGGTTTTAGTGTCTATTTTCAGATGTAAACAAGGAAATGTAGTTGGAAACATACTATAACCATGTACACGGACCAAAGTATATATGAAAAATTAACATAATCAGGGGCGGATGCAAGATTTTTCTAGAGGGTTCCGAACTTTTTATAGGGGAAGGGGGGTCCCGAAGTTTTTCTAGGGGGTCCAAACTTTCGAACATCAACCACATTATAAACATTTTGCAGAAAAATGCAAACTTCTAGTAATAAAAACTACATAACCATTAAATATATGTATAGCACATTTTTGAAAATCTAGTGGGTCCGGATCCCCTGACCCCCACTAGATCTGCCTATGATAATATCAATTAACAACCATTACAACATTGAAAAATATAACAAACTGGATCGTGTTTACAAAATATTGCCAGAAGACCTATAGTAGGAACAGCTGGTCGTCGTATATTTAACCCAAATATGTGTTGAAAACGACGTTAAAACCAATTGAAATTGTTTATATATACAAATAATAACATTTGTTTTTAAAATTAGTTATTGTCACCCTTATATGAAAAAGTAAATAATTTGAGAAGTAAAGACAGAGTAAATTGTAAGAATACTAATTTCAAGCATATTAGTAAAAAAAATATTTCATGAGGTGTAGCTTTATACTCTCAAACTATGAGACCAGTGTATGAATTGATTGTCGGATATATTGATAATACGGTAAACACCTGATTATATTTTAATTAAGGACACATCACCTGATGTATTGAACTTTATTATCATCTCCTTTTTAAAATGTATGACAAGGACATATTAGATATTTTATCGCATTTTAAATGATATAAATATATCTATTCACATCTCTTTCTTTACTATTGTTTTTCCTTAGGCCACAACAAATTGATCATATATGTTCTATGGATTTTGTCCAAAAAAAATGGAGCGAGCGAGCAAAGAAAAATAAAAATATTTTTCACATATTTTGTATTTTGAGAAGCGAGCGAAAATCGAAGAAACAAATTGAGCGGTTTTTATTTACTAAAAGCTAAAAAAGCATATAAAATATGGAATTTCACATAGAAAAACATTTGAAGGTCTTTTATTAAAACATAAGAAATAACTGTATAGTGTATATTATTCACAATAGTCATTTATACTGTCTTTGTATGTCATAGTCATGCATATTTAAATAACTTAAGCCTCATATTATGAATGCCTATGCTAGTAGAGTTTATAATGGTGACATAGACATATCAGAATAGCTCCAATAGAGAATACATGTAGAAAGTTATTATATGAAATTATTGTATTTGAACAAGGGCACTTTCATTATCTTTCTATTAAACTATTCCATTTTCAAACATTAATTATTATGAAATCTTAAAACATTATGATAAGGCATTTTAAATCTAATATTGACTCTATAACCATATATGATGCAAAAATAAGTAATATAACAATTGCTTCAGATTCAAATTGAATTGAATTTAAAACTAGTCAGGAAAAGTGATGAAGAGGTATACACCTTCATGAATACAATAATAAAAGCTAACTTCGCATGATTTGTCTTTTGTATTTCTTTAAGGTTCTGGAACTGAAACTAACTTCAGCAAACTTCGGCACTCGGTATGATCCGGTTTAATCCAAATAGCCGTCGTCGTCAATTTTCGTAATTGCTATTTTTAGTAATTTTCACCTCGCGATATGGTTTTCCATGACGTCATAGTGTAACAAATTTTCCGAATATGGCGAAACCAGAAGCTCTAAAGCGTGATCGTGGATGTCGTTATCGTAAAAATAATGTTTTATTGACATAAAAACAATGTACAGTCGTAGTGGATCATTACAGTTGTGTTGATTATGTTTGTACAGGTATAAAATGCACTGTTTCATAATGTATTTGCAATTTGAATTTGCCATCACAACCGCTAGCGTTAGCGACAATGATGAAGCCTTGAACTCGAAGGAATATCTTATTGTCCTGTCCGCTGTCGTCAGTCATAATATTCGAGTATACTACAGCAAAACAGACCTCCAAAAACATTGTCCTGTCAGAATGCCATACTTCGATGTAAATACAAAACTCATAGGCGAATCCAGGGGGCGGACCGGCGTACGCTCCCCCTATAATTGCCTAGTCAAAGGTTTTTTTTTCTATCATAAAATACGATATTTGTAAGAAAATATAAAAATAAACTACACTAATACAATGACATAACGTACACTGATTCAAGAACATTTCCTTCTAAGTATTTGTATGAATCTAGAATCTTTTATCGTATAATTTGGAAAAGAATAGTTTAGGCTCTGTAAATGTGCCCGAAGCCCTTAGAAATGAGCTTTAGGGGTCGCAGCGACCCTGAACCTCTGGTCAAGGCTTTGTCCAGTACTCATAGTAGGCCCTTTAATACGGCCCCTAAACCCCAAGTTTGCTTGTCCATTTTCCGCCCCCGTAACTTGAATGTTCTGCCCCCTCCCCGTAACTGGAAATCCTGGATCTGCCTATAAAACTTGAGACGGGTGAACAAATTTCAATTAGTCCTATTAGCCGCAATGTAAAGCAGAGTAATACTAAAAGTGAGTCATGGACACATGTATAAACCTCTGTGTTTAAATGAATTGGGTTTATTTGAAATTTCTCAATTTATTTATTTAATACTGACTCACATCTCCCAACAGTATTATTGACAGGTCAAGCTGGTGATTGGTAAGCAAAAACTGTGTATGCAAAACTACTGCAGGAAACATGGCAGGATCAGGTTTAACGCCTGCTCAACTTCCTCTGATATTTTTCTGGATGGCCAAAATGGACTTATAAATGTGTTTAGGAGTCAAAACTATGATAGTCAACCCAAGAATCTCTAATATAAATAAGTTTTTGACTCCGTTATTCCTAATTAGTCAGCATGTTTTACGAAAAACATGTTAAGTTGTAATAATCTAATATCACCTCAAGCCAGCCAAAATCAGTTAAGAGGTTTTCATATGATAATGCAGAGTTTAACATTCATATTTCTATCACTAGTGTCAATTTTAGATAATGAATTTGTATTAGATAGTATTATCTGTAATTTACCATTTTGACCCAATTTTTCGCTATAAATTCTCTTGCAGTTTAATTACAGCAATCCTATACAAATTCTTATAAAGAAAATTAGAAGCGGTAAAATTTCTTTAATATTTTATATTATGGAGAAAAGATTGCATAAAATTTTAAAACTAGTTGCATGTGTCTAACTAGCTTTAAACTTGAGATATTAGCTTTTAATGATAGGGACATTTTGTGAACACTTTCAAAAATCGGATTTTAGGATAGGGGTACATGTACATACAAAGCTCTGTATTTTTGTAAGTATTTGTTCAAAGTGTAATCTGATTGTTCTGGTTTGTCATTACATGATTTTGTAACAGGAAAATTGATTAAAATTTGAATATAAAATTGCAAAATTTGAAAAAAATGTTTTTACATTGTTTGTCACAGCATAATTTACGGTCTTTTTGAAAATCAAAGGTAAAGTTATAAAAATGCACATAACTTAAGTCACGAACGGTAAACTTCCCTAAAAATTCACCATTAAATGTCTTTAATAGTATAGATTCAAGAAACAATATCATTATAAGGATTGTGGAAGGTCACCATTCAATGTCTTTAATAGTATAGATTCAAGAAACAATATCATTATAAGGATTGTGGAAGGTCACCATTACAGTTCCAGAACCTTAAAACCATTATGTTACATACACGTTAATTATGAACATATATGTGTCGATATTTTTTTCCATGATAAATTATAGATAAGGGTATGCTATTTATCAATTAGATTGAAAGCTAATGCCCTTTAAGGGGGTCGTAACACCTTTTTTCGACAAAAAACAAAGTATAATGTTCCGTTTAACACCAGTGCTTGGGTGTTTTCCAAGGGACGTAACTCGTCATTAAATTGATAACTAGTTTTAAGAGTTGTCTTTCTTTAATCACAGATTAAAGTGAGTATTCATCAAGAATCTTGATAGCCTTCATTTGAGAGAATCAAGAATCATACTAGACTCTGGGTACGAGAATGATGTTTAAATGTGATTTCATGAACATGGATTGCTGTTCATGTTGGTAAATGTGACAGAATATATTTAATACATAAAGCTTCATTTAAGTGTTTGAAGTTATATCCGATGAGATTTTATTATTTTGTTGGTTTGTTTTATGATGATAGCAAGCCGCGGCCGTGGTGTATTAGTTAGCACATCTGACTTCGAATCCGGAGATCGCAGATTCGAGCCCGGTCGCGGTAGGTCATATCCTTTACATGAGTTGTCGGCCTCGTGGTAGGGTAAGTTAGTACTGGTGATATATAACCTAAATATGTATTTAATACGACGTTAGATCCAATTAAAAAATATATCATGATAGATGGTAAACAAACACAATCCTAAGCAACAGAGTTTCGAACACTAGACCACAAGTCTCGATAATCTTTATAACCTCTGTGTGAGAGATCGCTACATGTGTACGAATGTTTATTTGGACCGATATTTGTATATTCGCGTACCCTGATGTTTTCAAGATTATCGATCTAGCTAGTATGAAGAATCTTGATAGCCACTGGGTACGTAAATGATTTAAGGTGCCCTTTAAAGTTCTTTGATTGATGAAAGTTTCAGAACAAAACTAATTATATTGATACCATTAGTTTTTTTTTTAATTAAAGTTCATTAATGTAACACAGTTTTAATCACAAGTTATTAAGTTTATTAACTAATCAAATGTAATTTTGTTGATTTTGAGTTTCCCGATGAGTTTATTTTCTTTTTCATCTGAATATGTTAATCTGTTTTATCCTAAATTTCAAGAGTTTGCTTATTGACTTTCTACAAGCACCATAAGTATTATGTTACAAAATATAAAGAGCGCAACATCAAAATAAAGGTACATTATACATGTACATATGTTTTATCTTCGGTAGCTCAATAACCCTACCTCTATAAGTAAACAAAATAACTTGGTATTAAATAGTTTTCTCGTATATTTCTTCTATTATAAATTGATCTATGAGAAAGTTGTAGGTTACAGGACGAGAATTAGGCTTGGTGCCAACGATGTCGCCTTATACGGAGTATGGACAGTATTTTATTTCCCTGATACAACTTTCTACCAATCCATACCTGAGACGGATAATTGTTACTGTTTACACTCGAGGTAAAACCGTGGTTATAGAACGGTACGTGGGGACGTAACCGGATTAATTTTCTACCCGCCTCTCTGCTGTGTACTAATTAAAATATTATGATTAATGGTTAACAAACACAATTCTAAGAAACAGAGTTTCGAACACTAGACCACAAGTCATTCTCGATAATCTCTATAACTTTTGGGCGAGAGATTGCTATTTTATATATTCTGGTACCCCGAGGTTTTCAAGATTCTTGATCTAGCTAGTATAGAGAATCTTGATAGCCTCCGGATTCGAAAATGTTATTAATAGTGCCCTTTACAAGTTCTTTGATTGATGAAAGTTTTAGTACAAAACTGATTATATTGATATCATAAGTTTTTTTATTTAATCAAAGCTTATTAATTTAACACAGTTTTAATCATAAGTTATTAAGTTTATTAACTAATGAAATGCGATTTTGTTGATTTTGAGTTTTCCCGATGAATTTTAATTTGTTTTTCATCTGAGTATGTTAATTGGTTTTATCCTAAAATTCAAGAGTTTGCTTATTGACTTTATTATGTATAAACAAGCCTCCAGCCTATACACAACGATGTGCATTTACAAATATGACATAGTACATATATGATAGATACATTACTCCGTGTTATCTTAAATTCAAGATTTTGCTCATGGACTTTCTAAGAGCACCACAAGTATACATGTATGTTACAAAATAGCAAGTGCACCACGTCAAAATAAGGGTATACTTTTAAGGTTTTACAATCGCTAGCTCTATGACGCAACATCTCTTTGTAAACAAAATTACTTGGCATTAAAGAGTTTTTTTCTCCTATATATCTTCCATTATAAATGGATCTATGAGAAAGTTGCTGGTAACAGGACGTGCATAAGGCTTGGTACCAACGATGTCGCCTTATACGGAGTATGGATAGTATTTTATTCCGTGATAAAACGTTCTACCAATCCATACCTGAGACGGTTATTTTTTTACTGTTTACACTGAAAGTATATAACCATGGTAGTAGAACGGTACGTAGGGGCGTAGCCGGTTTTTTGTCCGCTTTTATTTTTATCTGCAGCTTTGCTGTGTACCTTCATTGTCCTATACGTCCGGGCTTATGCTTATATCATTGTTTACAAGGGGTCGGTATTAACAAATATCTTACGAGCGATTTTCGTCGTAAGTCCAGCTATATGATATAACTATTGTTTTATTTTATTCATCTCTTTGTAGCGCATATAAGATTTTTCATTCTCGTACTCACAGGTTATCAAGATTCTTGATCGATAATTTTGATAACCTCTGGGTACGAGAATGATTTGTTGTAGTAGATATTTATTTCTCAACCCGGGGTCCGTCCGCTCCTAAGGGGGCATATTGTGCAGACACCGGCCAGAACTAAACTTCAAACTTAAAATTTGTTCCAGATTGACATTTCGTTGGGTGAACTTTCTCCCTCTGCTGGTCCAGACAGAATTATCCTTTCTTTTTCTCAATCAGACTTTTGACCGGCTACTACTAGATTAGAGGTGTATACATTAACCCTGCTGATTTAAATTACCACTACAGTACTTTTTAACTTATTACCGATTGAAATCAGGGGGATTAATGTTGAAGTTCCCTGGAAATAAAGGAACTTTATCCACTACAGTATAAATCATCGACATAGACCAGTTCAGGCCCGTCCTCCCTAAAAGGTAGGAACTTTATCCATGCCTGTCTAAATCATCGACAAAAATCTCCAATTATCTTTCAAAGCTTAAAACGTACTTAAGAAATAAAGGTAGAACGTTTTAAACAGAAATGTCAAAGAATGGCGAACGCAATCAAGATCGAAGACTCATACTTAGTGTTATGACTTTAAGGCTACACATAAGTTTTATCAATTTAAGCTAGGAGAGTAAAAATCTTATGTTTTATCAAGATTACGTATGACTGACACTTTATCAATATGATTCAATGTCTTACTAATGCATATTGCGCAATAATTATCAAAAGAAATGTAAAATATATAAATGATTTTCCGAAATACGAAACAATTTCCTGATCACAAAAAGTTCTCAAAAAGATTGACATCATATATTTCTGAATATATTCAGACACATTTTGAGAGGCTGTCATCTTTTTCTGAGCAAAACCATAGCATGGTTGGCTTACACAAAAGGGATGTTTTAAAAGTTCTTGGTAGCGACTTCCTTATACGACTAGCTCATGATTTGGTTATTGATTGTTAATGTCTACCATTTAATATTTCAATTTTGTTAAAATACTAGAGTCCATTTTTTTCTAAAAAACTATTTTCAAATGATTTATATAGCAAGGTTTGTTGTGGGTAGGGAATACTCAAGATGTTTAAGTGAAATATTGAGAAAATGATAAAAATCAACCTTTGCAGAGTTTCTGCCAATATTGCATGTCAAAAATATACTCAAAGCAATCTCTTTTCAGAATGATTATATATTTCAAATTTTCAAATTACGTTCCTGGAAAAAAAACCCAATGGATTGCGCTGCTTCCATCAATTACTGTGTGTGACTGTGTTCAATTCGACGAATTTTCCAGTCATTATTAAGTTAATACCAAGGTTGAATTGCGTTTCATTTATTGGAGCAAGCCAAGCTATGCATTAATAATAAAAAATGAAACTGGCTGTCAAAAATCTTTCTCTAATACGAATCCACGTAGTTTTTCTTTGCTCTATTTTCTGAAAACAATTTCCATCGTTCCCTAACAGTTTATCCCGTCAGCGAGTGTTTCCTTAAGAAAGTCCATATATCCCTATCGTCCGTGTGCATTTTTTTAAAGATCTTTGTACTTCCGATCCTTAAATCCACGAAAATTATAAGCTTAAAACTGCAAATGTCAAATAGTAAATCCTATCTCACATCATAACATGGTCGCCAGTATGACGTCATGATCAAACGTACTAAAAAGCAATTGGGGTGCGCAGCGGGGAAATTGAACTAAAATACTGCATTTGTTTTTTGTATATTTTAGAGCACCCGACCGATTTTATAGGGATTTGAAGTATTATAAAATCGTATTAAATATTTTTGATTGTATATATGCGTCCTTCTACCCCTCGAAGCTTCATATAACCCCTCGGCAGACGCCTCGGGCTATATGTGCTCTCGGGGTAGAACAACCCATATAAACCGTCAAAAATCTAACTAATATTATACAGCAATCGGTCATTCTCAATAGATAGGTCCATCGGACAAAATAATACATAACTCAATGTAAGTAAGTAAGAAATACTTTTTAGTATTTCGTCCATTGCCTAATAGATGTCAAATGATTGTGCATAAAAATGACAAAAATCGAGCCATTAATAAAATCGTAACCACCATTTTAGACCCTTATTTTAAATTTCCGTTACTGTCGCCAGTCCACCCCTGTGTTGTTTGCAATAAAATTGCAGAGAACAAGGTCACTGAAGGAGTTAAATTTGCATGCATATTCATTGGTAATCGATTGAAATTTGTATTTAAAAGGCTCCATAAAACAGTAGGTCAGACATTTTTAAATATCTAATGCAGAGTGCATGTCGCCAGACTTAATACTTTTCATAAAATTTCCGATACCGTATCTACTACAGCTTGATTGGAAAGCAAAATATCAACAGAAAATAAAAAGGAACGTGTAAAAGTTATCTTAGTTCCATTGATTCTTAAACAAATTAACAAAAAACTGCGTAATATATGAAATAAAAAACAATTTGAATGACAAATGTGAAAGGGGCCAATTAAAAGTAAATAAGCAAAATTTCCGTTACCGGTATTATTGAAAATACCAGTTACATCGAAACGGTATAATGGCGATTGATACATCAATTGACTATAACTGTTAATAGTTGATCGAATAATTCATCGTTTATTACGCGGTAGAGCTCAAACGACGTAATTTAAATACGAATTTAAAATTTCCGTTATTTAAATTTCCGTTACCACGTTTGGTGTAAAAATTATATTTTTTTCGCAGGGACACAGCGCTAATCAGTACATCATGATATATTTACGTCATACAGACTTCAAAATGCCTCGTGGTTAAATAATACACCATAAAGAGTGTAAAATGATGGAGATTTAGCTTAATTATGAAGATTTTTTCAAGTCTACAGTACTTTTACTAATTGTGATGTTAGTTATATGTTTGGCTGAAAATAATGTACTTATTATAAATCTTTACCTACGAGCAGACACATGACTTTAAATTGAAATATTGATTAACGCCAAGAAATGATAAAGATACAACACTCAGAGATTATAAGTGTAACAAATTTCCGTTACTATGTGGTAACGGATATTTATTTTTTTGTAAGTAATAAAACAGCATGGAAAGTTTGAAAATGGATTCAAGTGAATACTATTTTTACCAAGGGTTAATAACAGACTCAGAAAAGTCTGAAACAAGTTCAGCAAATACCATTAGACAATAGCTTATAGCAGATTTTTACGTTTTAGCTCATCGGAGCACGAACTGTTATATATTAGCTATTCTGATCGGTGTTTGTCTGTCATCCGTCAACAATTTCTTAAAAATATAATAAAAATATGTAATGTAATATAAAAATATATTCAAAGCTGATAGTTACGAACTTCTGCGCAAAGCAACTCATAAAGGTCACCGACTCAGATTTTGCCACTGGGGACAATATTGACACCTCCCCAGGGGTCATCAGATTAAATATTGGCCCTACCCAGGGGTAACAAGAATAAACATGGAGTTATGAAAAGAAATATTTAAAATAATTTCTTTAATTGTATGTCCCAGTGCTTTTTTTATTGCATTTTATTGCAGGTCACAAATGTTTTACAGCTAAATATGAATGTGTTAAAAGATTGCGAGTCAGATGCCTTAAGAATCTGGTGCTCTCGTGAGCGATTCAGGCACCGTAGAACCCCCTCTATACCCTTTTGTTATATTTCAATATAAATATATTAAAAAAATGTAAAAATACATCAGCTTATTGAATTAAAATAAACGCCATCATTTTGATTAAATATTGTTGCAGAGATCAAACAATATCAGGAGGCAGAAATCTCCGTGAACAAAAGTGCTTTATACTGAGTTATAATCTTCCCTATACTTAATTAAAGTCTTAATTTCTAATGTTTCGACTGAACGTCGTCATCTGTTCATCAAACTCATTAGAGTTTTCAAATTTATGACGTGTTTGTTATATTAGGAATAAAGCACTTTCCTATGTAGAACAAATGATAAGAAAACGATAACGCTTTATTCATGTTAGCTGCGTGACTAAGCAATAAAATGCAACTTAAAAGTAACACATTTGTTGGTTCAATTTAAGTCTTGAGGGATTTGACGATATTTTAAACCTACATAATCAGTCTAAAATTTCCGTTACCGTTACACTTGTTCATTTTACATGTACATGCCGTCTAAGTCTAATCTTAACACAGGTAGTATGAACATTGTTTGTATTGACAATGAGTTAAGTATAAGAAACAGCAAGTTATCATTATGACACCCACAAATAATAGAAAACAAATGGATTGTCACCAATGATTACACTGTTGATTTCATCATTAGTATTGAAAAGTGTTCCCAAAGTTTAGTGCAGAGTAATGGCTCAACAAATAAGCCCTTCAAGTCGTATTTTTGATTTCTATACAGAGATATGTATACTTGTTGAAAACCAAATCAGTTATTTGGTACGAAAGTACATATTTGTGAATACACCTTTATTGTCTTCAATGAGGGTACAGCATCAGATATCAAAAACGAATAGTCAAATGTTTGCACCTTAGCCTCTTCATATGGTCATAGCACTGGAAATAAGATAGTTATGCATCCAGAAACTTAGATTAACATCCCTGATGCATGCATAATAACGAACAAAACATTTACAACTGATTTGTTTGAAGTTGATTTTTCACATTTTCACAAACCCAGATGGACCTATCTAATGAGAATAACCGAATACATGTTTTTACCTTTCATCAGCGTTCTGTCCGCCATCTTGGTTGTCTGTCCCGTGCAGTGCTACATGACAGTTCATTTCCAGGCACATTTATTGAGCCTAAAGAATTCCACTTCAAACACGAAGTTTAGTTCAGAAACTAACTGCATGTAAAACAATTAGATATTGTGTCAAAATGACTTGGATATACAAGTACATAAAATGATAACATGTTGATGTAAAATCTCAATAGAAATCGGGGGTAAAGATGAACCGCTTTAATTTCCTTGATGTGGCTTTAATTTCCTTGATCTGATGAGTTGATGCAAAGTGCGATATTCAAAGTCACATATTTTATTTGTACATTTATTAACAAATGTCATATATAGTATAAGTAAAACATGGATTAAACTTTGGTGAATGTTTAGATCTCGGTCACCGTATTTCAATAAAATATCAATTTGATAAAAAATGTTTTTATTACGATGATTCAGATCTGTTGAAGATAAGTGTAGGTACGGTTTGAACAAAATAACAAAACGTGTTTGTGTAAACAGTAAAAATTGAAAGAATACATTTAAGAGGTAGGCAGTTTTGAAAATAAAAGTTGAATAATTCATTTTAACAAATTTTTGTGCGGATAAACCATCACCCCTTTGTCACTCATGTTTGTAATGGTACACCGCTTTATCATTACTCCAACAACACACTCATAAAGGGTTATTAAAGGGTTACATAAAATTATATATGTTATTTCCATTATGAGCATTCCCTGTCGTGGATTATTTCATTGTAATGTTTATATAAGCAATGGTTATTTTTTGTACAAACTTGAACTGTTGATCATCAATAAGATAGATATACATTGTACTGAGAGAACTTTTTTGTCAAGTGAACAGTCCCAGTATCGAAGCAGATGATGTGTTTAAGAATATATTTTACTCGTTAATACTGTGTTATAACTTTTAAGTGTTTCAAATGTATCAAACAATATTAACAGGCTTTAGCCAAAACGGTATGACATCTAACATATTAATATTTCATTTGATTTAAATTGCATATTCAGGCATAAATCGAATTTAGTTTCATAGTCTGAGAAATAAAATCAAATAACGACAAAGTTGAAGTCACTTACCCTTAGTATAGAATCCTGTAGAATGTTCACGGATGTAGTTTCGCTTTCGTTTTCGGAAAAAAGGCTGGTATTACGTTTAAAGTTGTTTGCTGTCACAAGATACATTTTGCACCCAGACTGAGGCATTAAATCGAATAATAAAAAAGTCACTTACCTTTAGCATAGAATCCTGTAGAATGTTCACGCATGTGGTTTCGGATCGAGGCGTAGACAATGTAATGTTGAATGCTGGAGCATCTATCAAACAGATTAGTGGCTGTAAATGGAAATATCTTTACAAAATATCGATAAAGTATTGTTTAAATATAAAAAATGCTTTAATTACATTATTCTCAATGCGTTTATACCTATTTCAAGTTGCATGACACTTTAATCAGGTCTTTTCGACGATCGCGACATTAGACGATGTAGAAAGGGGCGGGAATCGTTTCTGACTGACGCCGCTGGCCAAGAACAAAGGTTACAACTCGCCGATGGGATTGATATTCATGCAATGTGTTATGTTTTTTTCACTTGTAAAGTTAACAAGGGTTCATACAAGGTGAAATTTAATACTTACTACTCCTATTTGTGCCAGAATGTGTAAAACACACCCTGTGCGCCGATTGAGTGCATCGGACCGTATTATATTATTTTTTCCCCACAAATCGGTAGAAAATGACCCAAAAATCACCTCTGTAAAATTTGATAAGGATCCATTGGCTCGTTATAAAATAATCAAAATTTTAAAAGTGACCAGTTAGAAATTTTGTTCAGTGTACATTTTATCGCTTTCTAACATCGTTATACATAGTAAACGAGTAAACATTTAATTTAGATTATATTTCTCATATTTTATTAGTCGGTTTTAATATGTAATGATGATCATGGAAAGATGTCACTTTTTGTATCAACATAATAATCACATATATTTGTATGCTAACCAATTTTGCAAATGAAACATTGTGTTACATATTAATGGGGATTCTATAATGTTGGAACAAGTTGACTATTGAATCAAATTGTACCAATATTGTTTTTACCTGCTTAAAAACCACCAAGACCATTGTCGTGAACAAAAATGGTAGAAAATTCCAAATTACATTGAAAAATACATCATGTTAAACAAATATTTATGCATGATGACGCCTAAATGATAATTGTTTTGTTGAAACTATGAACAATCCAAAATACAATTGATCGAAAGGTTTTTGTTTTCATTAAAGTTTCTTGGTTTTCTTTAAATTAACATAACATAATTATTGTATTAACTTGTTCGAATAAGCTCAACTCATAATTCGTTTGCTGTAGTTTTAGAATTATAAAATAATGCGCTTCCTTGACTCTCAGTAATAAGCAAAACTTTGGTTGGTTTTCAAATCAATACTGATAAGCTAATTGAAACATTTCACCCTGAAAATCTACATGTATTATACTTCAACTGATCATGGGATGGCTCTAGACTTTTTACTAGGGATTGTACTACTAATGACTTATGCTGGTCGATAAATAAGATATTGAATCAGACCTTTCCAATTTCCGTGGCCACTTCTATACAAACTTTAACATTGCATTTTGTTTCCAGTGTGCACCCCACTTAAATAAATCTGGATCCACCCCATACTTTCACGCACTGTTTTTTCGAGTTTAACGCACGAAGAAAACGATATAATACATGTAATATCAAACACTTTACCGTGTGGTATGGGATTTATTAAACACTTTTTGGGTGGGGCTTTAGCCACGCCCAGAGTTAACAAACCGTAATTTCAGCTCCGAGCATTGAATTTAAGCAAAAAACCCGATCCACTCCGCATATTTTACTGCAAAAATTGATTCGGATATTTCGGGTTAGTACGTTATCATGATAATCGCCTACGACTTATTTCCATAGATTAGATTTTTCATCCGGCAATAGAGCAACAGGATAGGACTAAAACACGCAATGGAGAATTGGCAAGTCGACCTAATTCGGTTAATTACAGTTTCGAATAATGGATTGCCGCTCAACATAAGAATTCATCTCGTATTAGAGGCCGTTATCGTAGTTATGTAGGAGAGTTTTGTTGCGTCCTTGATTACAACAATTCAAGGAGTAAATGTGCTCGTGAAATCAGAGACATAGACAATAGACATTAGAAGATATTTGAAAAATCGCCGATTTCGTCCATAACGTTATCGGGTTGGGTTTAAAGTTCAGTCGAACCGTACCTGATTATTCCGGATCGTTTATACGGACTTGTCCCTCATTTTTTCATTGAAATATTACAGTTAGATTTAAGTTAATAAACATTATTTTATCTTAAGGCACATAACATTAGGAATTTTTTATCAACAAAATGTAGTCACAAATGTCACACATGGTGTATATGACTCCTCCTCTCAGACATTCAATCTAATTAACAAAGCAATAAAAGTGTCATAATCTAAGGAAACAATACTGTCTTATCAGTGAGAGGGTATTGCAATAACCAACTTGGAAATTGCACCCTGGTGTTTTATGACCCATGACATGCTTGTACAATGGTCTTCTTTAAATTATTGTATTATGAAGTTAGATGGTTGATTACTTATAATTTGTGAAAATGAACCAAATCTGAACAAATAAAATACTATAAGCTATTCTACTATTTAATTTCTTCGTGATGAATGACAGTTAAAATTTGAATATTTGAATATTTGAAAAATACAATGTTTGTTAATTTTCTAAAAAATTGAATCTGATTTTTAATAAAATTATTTTATTCAATTAATAATTAAAATTCCTTTAACAAAAATGCATGAGTCAATTTGAAAAAATACACAATATCAGAGACACATCTAATTCACTGACAATACACTTACTTATACATAAATGATATTATGGTTTATTATGTCATGTATGTCAAATATAATATACATTATGACCTCAATAAGAGCTTAACACCCGATACTTGTCCCCTAACACCAACAATGAAGCCACCCATAGTGCATACTAAGTATAGTATGTAATTACTTATGTCCAAAATGAAGCAAGACAATTAAGACTATATCAGGGTTTCGAGGTCATATGACTAAATAATATGAAAACCCTTTAAAATTAATCTGTGACTTAACTTACAAACAATTACAAGAGACAAAAAAACATCTTTAAGTATATGTTAATTTATTAAATAATTTGAATAAATAAAGTTAATACATTACTTGCCTATATTTTAAAGTACTAAAGTACTTTCTTTTTGAAGAAAGAAACTTTGAATCTGCATATTAAATAAAATAACATATTGAATTTTGTTAAACATTGCAAGACTGAATTCCTTTTAAAAAGGATATAGATTAATTCTATGACCATCAAGGAGGGAAGTTGGTAACAGCAATAAAGTCAGACACTATAGAGTACTATTCACAACTCTTTCCTTTTTTGTTTTAAAATTAATTTTTGATTATATAGAATCCAATACTGAATAGAACATCATGACGATAAACAATGATTCAATTTATCTGATGCAATCATTATGAGGAAAGTTGAAAATTCATCTGTCCAATTGGAAAAGGGCAACTTTAAGGCTAGGTTTTCATAACGTCATAGTAGCGTCATGATCAGTGGTTTAAATTTTCAAGAGCCCCGCCCCATCAGTACTTTCAGTGCTTTGATTAGACAATTTGATTGGCTGAGAGGGATCACCGTTGTCTAAACATTGTTCTATTTTTAGATGGGTTGATATGTAGAGCAGTTTTAGAACAAGTTGAACATAATGTTCATATATTTGTTTCATACAAGTAAGCCACACGCTGTATAATTTGGAGTTACGTATGCTCTTGCCATCCAAAAATTCCTTTACAGTACAATTTATTGAATTGTTACAATTTCGAAGTTCAATTTTTAAGAATTATTCAATCATTGTTTTTTTCTTTACTCTAGCAGGAAAACTAAATTTCAATTGGTTCATTATATTATTGAGTTGCAGCAAAAGTTAATCATAAGCCTTAAAAATATGGTCCGTGTATCTCAATGAACCAGTTTCAATTTTGAGATGTTTATGTAATTTCATTTTCAAAAGAAAATTGTACAAATTTCAAAAAGCAAATGTCAAAATGAACAATGTAAACGCTGAATGTATGAAGGAACTTTTGGAGAGCAGTGAATGCTCTCGCTTTGGGGAACAGTTTGTCAATGGCAAGACGCACGTTCATATCATCAGTAAACTTCGAATATCAAAGGGGCATTGCTAATTTCTTTTGAGCAAATGAAAAATTATGTGCAAACATTTCGGATTCGCAAACGTATGTCAGTGTTTTGACAGTTTTTTTAAATTGCTTTACTATAATCCTTTTTTATGTCCAGTTATTAATTAATGAAACACAACATTTTTTAACTAATAGGTTGACTGAAGTAATTGAAATCACCCTACATCTTACTTAATTGTATTGCATCGGAACACTTCCACCATTTATTGAATAAATAATTCGTAGTGAATGACCGAGGAGTTCTGAATGACTGGTACAGATGGCTACATGTGTACCGATTGCTGGGTAAGCACCCACGGTTTTAAACTTATAAATGTACATTGATTTTATTTCAGATACTGGTTTTGTAAAGTATATGTTTCTTAATTTATTAAGAGACAATGTTAACAGGTAGATATGAGTAATTGAGGCACTTTGTTACATAAGTAATACATTTATTAAACAGCATACGACAAAAACATCTTAAGTCACAAACAGACAGTTTTTAAGCCATTACATAAAGATAAATTATATTTATTTACTGCAGACATATGTCTATTTTTTGCAGCCTATATATAGTGTTGGTATTGATATCGGGACTTTAATAAAATGCACTCTACCTGATCAACATGTACCAAAAAAGAGTCAGTGATGCAAAATATTGTTAACAGAACAGAGCAGAACAGAACAGACCATACTCTTTATTTAATCCAAGTTACGTACAATATAGACCTACATGCATTTGCAAAATATAATTATATTATACTGTTTTAGTCTAACACTATTAAATCTTCAAAGTTGTGTTTGCGACCTTCTGACTGCTTGGTTTATGTGACTGTCTTAATTCCCTCCAAATTGTAATTGATGTATTTTATATTTCAGAGTTGCATATACAAAAGAGGGACAAGACATTTCGGTTGGAAATTATTGGAATGGTAAATAAAATTAAGAATGAGATCAGTTATTTTTAATATTATTTCGTATAGAATTTTTTTTCAATTCAAAGAAGAAAATAACTTTTGATTGTAGTCATGAATTAGAACAGAAACGACCAATGAACATAGTATTTTTACTACAATTCAAAAATGTAATGAGTTCAATGGTATAGTCGGTATATGAAACGTATATGTTTATACATTATGTATATTAACATAGCGTATACTACAATTTATTAACATACAGAGCTCAATTTATAGAATTCAATGGTAGATTTGATATATGAAAATTTATATTATATTTGATTATAAACAATTTATCAACATGTATAATTATGTTACATTACATTTATAGTAACATTCTTTGCCAGGATTTGAATGATTTAGTCACGTGGTAAATTTAACCTAGCCACTCCTTTTATTTCATTATTGTTTGTCTACTATTTTAGAAATAATGTCGCTAGCTTTTATTATGGAGAGGTTTACATTAAACTGAAAATACTTGTTTGGTTATACGTATAAACAATTCGAATTATGGGTGTTTGAATAATTTACATTTTGCTATAAAACTGAAATACTTGTTTTATTATATGAGGAGTTCGAAATATCGGTGTTCGAATAATCAACTTTTTGCTAAAAAATATTATAGCATATTTTTTCAGATCCTCATCACCAAGATTTATATAGAAATATGTCACAATTTCTAGCTGTTATCAACAGCGACACATATAATGCAAGAAGCATAGGTTTTTATTCTTTTTTGTCTTTATAGAATTTTATTATCAGAATTCATTTGCTCTATTTCTATCGACTTTCCGTCCAAATGCGTTTTATAAGAGACAGTTTTCTAAAAACATCCATATAAATTGTTTTATAAAGCTTTGTATTAAGTTATGTACGGAGGTATTGTTCATGTACTTTTTAACTGTTAACCAGTTACTAGGCGCATACTTCTGTCAGTGACTGATAGAGGCTCTACTGATTTAGAATCAGTGGTAGAATGGCCGTAAAAATTATTTCATGACTATGCCCCAGGAAGGTATGCCTAGTCCGGGAATTGAATCTGCAATCCCTTGATCAGTAGACTTGTGCACTACCGACTATTGTTCATTTCCAATGAGCAGAATGATAGAGGACTATGCTTTGTTTTATTTTAGTTAGTCTTAAACACATGTGTTCATTATTTTATTTTAGAATATTAAAGCAATTTTCTACGATTAAAACAGTTAGTTATGATTGGTGGATCGAACGATTGTGTCATAACTCCATGGCAATCAAGGTTTGTATACCTTGTAGTATTGTATAATCAAAGGGAGTAAATGCGATTTGGCATAATACTCTACACCGCGTTAACTCCCTTTGTTTTTTACAATTTTGAATTATTAGATACCTTGTAGTATTGTATAATCAAAGGGAGTTAATGCGGTTTGTCATAATACTCTACACCGCGTTAACTCCCTTTGTTTTTTACAATTTTGAATTATTAGATCACATGTATATACAGTATGTAGTCAATTCCACATTAATATCCTATGAGAAAGTTATATAAAGGCATAGACCGGTGATACGTAAGTCTTCGTGCCTTCTGTTGCTTTTACAGTGATGTTACTTTGTCTTCGATGGTCCTAATAACGGAATGGTTATTATTTGGAATTTTTCTTCTCGAATTAAGCATTAGTGGACTTACAAATTGTCAAAAACTCGCATGATTTGCAATAACTATGGTGATCTTTATTGCCGAACTTATCACTACACTTAGCATTGACTATTGTGATATGTTTTCGGCACATAAATTAAATTTTTGTGACAATACTCCATTGACAAAACAAAACAACTTTTTACTAAAACTTGCATTTTACTATTTCCACATAGAAAAATATATTCAAAATCCAGGGCTAGTCCATTTTATTAATTCTTTATCTAAGAACATTGAGTATAAATGATATTGACTCAATCCATTTATTTTTTTCAGTCATTTTGGATTTTACGACAAAAAACTTAATATAGTTGAAATGAAGGATCAATTGGTAATGTAGTGTTTGATTTACTCGCTTAAATTTCCATTTAGTTGTGTTACCGTATTAACTTACGTATAGTTCGTATTACTGTCTGAAGTAAAATCGGTCAATTTACTTGCTTTCAGGTCGTATTTTAATGTGTGTTACTCTTCAAAATATCGTATAATTCGTATGACAATCGAAACTGGAATTGTCTATGTACATGAACTCGCTTATGAGTCGAAAGTTAATGTGTTGCCGTTTTAAGTCATATTACGCTATCTGAATCGGTTTACTGATCTATTATCAGTCTTATTTTAAAATTGATACCGTATTAACTCTCGTATAAGTCGTATTATTTTCTGAATTGGATTTTTCTATGAAAAGATCGATTTATAAGGCAAACAAAACACACGGAAAATATTCCTATTACGACAATAGTAATTAAAATACAAATGTAGATAAGATTAAACATTATGTTTCTAAATATGTATTCAAAAGTTTTAATATATTGTTTAAATCGCCATTTTATACAAAAAATGGCCTTAAACTATTTTCAGTAGTTTTTGAGAATGATTGACTCTCCTTACATGAAGTGTAAGTCAAGTGATTATTGTGATACTCTTCATTTCAGTGGTATAAAGAAGATATATTTGGTCTACAGACATTAGATAAAAGAGGCGGGTTATTTACACGAGTTGTTCCACATGTATTTCACACAGATTGGCATAGTAACAAGAAAGTCTGTGATAATGACATTCTACCTTTCCTTACATGAGTTCATTTTTAAAGCTATACTCGCTTACAGATTTTGTATATTTTTTATAAATTTTAAAATTATTTGTCGGTGTATGCAATTGTGCATTCTCGTACACAGAGGCTATGAAGATTCTGAATCAAGAATCTTGATAACTTTTGGGTACGAGAATGGTAATATGATATTACTGTTGCAGGGGCGGATCTAGGATTTATTTCTAGGGGGATAGCCCGAGTAATTTATTTCTAGGGGGATAGCCCAAGTAATTGTCTAGGGTGATTATTACTTTCGAACCACATTTATACACATTTTGCCTAATAATGCAACATATCAATAATAAAAACTACATAACCATTAAATCTTTGTTACGCACCGAGAAAAAATTGCTTCATGTCCCTTAAAAATGACTTACAGTCAAACAATGCACTAATGGACATGTACATTTTGTAGATTCCATGTTGAGGTTCCGGACTCGCTTCACCCCCTGACACCGCTAGATCCACCTATGCTGTTGAGATAATGATTTTTGAACGATTTTTAGTGTTCAGGGTTATTACATGGAAATTTCTCCCCCTTATTATTATCTTACAGTTGTTTGTCCTCGGCTCTGTTCCTTATTTTTTAATAGATCGTTTATTTAGTGTTTTCAGCGCTTGGATTTAATATTCAAAGGATATCTTACCCAAAGAGATTGATTGACTTTTCCTTGACCTCCTTACCTATTAGCATATTTGACAAATGTTTACATACATATTTTGTCCAACAAACAAGGTGTTAACAAAAGAGCACATGCTTATATTTGTGGGTAAATGTGTTGTAATTCAAATAAAAAGGTTACACAGGGAATTGTCAATTGTGTCAGGCCATGACTTCGTTCGTTTGTTTACAATCCAAAAATTTCGAAACCCCATGAGAAATCGTGAATCAGCCACTGTAATTTACTAATAAAAATAGATTAAACTTCAAAGAATATAATGAATGACCACATTATCATTACATTAAACAGACGAGTCAGATGGCAGAACTACTTTTATCGCCTGGAAATTGACTGCAAATTAAATCATTACAATATGTATCACTCCGCATGTTAAACTGGGCAGGCATTTTCGTCGATAGTTTTTGATATGTGGTATAACTTAAGACTGTCGGCGAAAGTTAAAAAATCAGGACCATAAAATAAATAGTCATACTAGCGAAAAGGTTTTATTATTAAATGAGGGTATTTTTTCACTAAAAGTATGCATTTGGAACCAAATACCTTAAATCGATTATATTGGAACTTTACTATATCTGTAGATGTCACTTTATATCATATTTGCTATGCTTAATTTATTGATGTTTATTGTCAGTCTGTTACAATACTCGTAGTTAAAAAAAGTTACGTGTTTGCATCTTTTGTTTAGTTGTTCGTTTATTCAACTTCGGCGGGAAGATTGAAATAAAAGCTTACATGTTTACTAGTCGATGGGATGCAGCTTTGATTCCTGAGCAGGGCATACTTTCGTGGAACTCGGTCGTGAAATCATTTATACGGCCTTTCTCCCTTCTGTCACTAATTCTATATCATGTAGGGCAGAATGTCAGTCACAGACGAAAGTATGCACCTAGTAACTGGTTAACATTTTAATCCAGAATTTTGCCTTTCTATTAACATTTAGTAGATTGACTCGCCGTCTTTATATGACAACTGACAACAGCCCTACATGATTTAAAACATGTGATAGGATGAAGAATGGCCGTAGAACTAATTTCGTGACCAAAATCCCCGAAAGTATACCCCATTTTTATACTGTGTTTACGTAAGTAAATGTAAGTTTTCAAATATTACATTGCTGTAATTTGATTTATTATTACATTTAAAAATAGCCTGTTCTCTTGAAAGCAGGTATCCATGTCAAGTATTGAAGAAAAGATTTCCATCGACGTATTTATAAAGATTGATTCTTTGTGACGGCCATTAGCAAAAAAGATAAACGTGCCAATCCGTGCACTATTTACACATAATCGAGTTTCAATCTTTCTGTATAAATTTACCTTGAGACAGTTCTTGAAACAAATAAATTGCTTATGAACATTTTTAGATTGGTTAGATTTCAACTATTTAAAATATTGAACCAAGGCATGTCTCATTCTTTCTTGTATTCTGTCGTAAAAAGTAAGGTCGACTATAACTAGAAACAATATTCCTAGAAATTAAAAATAACATTGGTAGTCTTAAATAAATTTTATTTTAAACTTGACATATCAATGTATACTATGCAAAACTTATAACGCAAACAGTAGTTTTCGTTACATATTTTTTATATAATAAATGAGTATATTTGCCATCATAAAGTCTCTCGGTATGTTCACACATGATAGTGTGTTAAAATTTCTCGTGCGGTCACGCTTGGATGCACAGCATCGGTAAACCCTTTTTACTGAGTTTCATGAATCATGTGCAACACGTTAGTATCTACACAAACAATTCAAGTTTGCTGAGAACTCTAGAGACTGCGTGACATTGTAGCACTCGTCATATTGGAAACAAGTCAGTAAAGATGCTAAGATTGAGCATTGAAAACCGGGGATAAGCCGTTTGACTGATACCCCATTAACAATTACCATCAACGTGTTCAGTAACTACTGTTAGCTAACGTTATGGGTACTGGAAAACTTTACTCGAAGGCAACTCAACCCGTGAATAACTCAACACAAAGTTGAGACAACTCAACCCGTTAGTTGGGGATTGAGTTGTCTCGGGTTGAGTTGTCTTTGGGTTAAGTTGTTCCTACCCTAACGTTACGTAACGTCCGAGGTTATTGAACAGGCTACAAGTAATGGAGCAAATTTATTCAAACAGTTAATTGTGGAGTGATATTGACCATTCTGGCAAGCTAGGTTTTGTAGTGATAAATGGGAACCACAACTCCTAACGCTACCAGGGTGAATTTTTTTAATAACGTCGCTGTTTAATACGCCATCGGATGTCTTTTTCTCTAACAAGATAACGCCAGACCACATTCCGTCCAGGCAACAATTTAATTTTCCAGGGCTTATAACATTAAGATTTTAGACTTTCCGTCATTTTTAGTGGACAAAACCCAAATTAACGTCTTTAGGACGTGTTTGACAGATGCATACGTCAACGTCTTACCGGAACTAAACATTGCTTCACATGAGGAATGGACAAGCATTCAACTACTTTTGTACGACGTCCTACTGGGTATTTAAGACTCAGGATTTAAGCAGTCGTAAATTCAAATAAGACGCACGCTCATTATCAAATTTTGTTAACTTGTTTTCTCTTACTGGGCTTTTGATTCTGTGAATATTTTCTTTTCAAAAATCGTTACATATTGCTTTGCTGTTGAATACACATGACATATGGTTGTTCTATTATCATGTTAAATCTCAAAGCATTAACATTAAAACTTTAGATAATATTTACGTATTTGTAACTATTTGCGTAATAACTTCTGCTTAGTATATGTTGTAAAATACCACTAAACGAGTGTTTGTCAAGAAATTGGGTGCTGAGAAAATAAGCGAACAAGACTATTCATTAAAGGGAAACTCTAATATCAAGTATAAGTGTGGAGTAAAAATCAAATCTTTAAATCTTTAAAAAGTGTTGAGTAATTTAGCGGAAACGATAAAAAGGTATAATGGGGGTATGATGACTGTTAACGGTTCTCATATACATGTATTCCATAGAACTGTAAAACAATTTTAAATTCAAAATTTGTTATTGATTTACATTATTTACTTGCAAAATGCCAAAACATGTTTCAGTCGAGAGACAAAATGGCGTCCAAAACAAGTTGAGGATTTTTCCAGCGATAAGGTATGTCGAACATTCTTCAAAAGATCAGGAAAAGTTGACCAGTGTTCATGACACAATCGGAGTAGATTGAGGATGGGAATACCATTACAAATATTTCCTCTAACTTAAGAAAATTTTGGTGTATTCTGAGGAAAACATATTGATTTGAGGAGAATATTATACTAATGTAAAGATAGGAATACAGTCCATAGTGCGAGATGAATTATCTTACAAACCCGAATTATCTTAGAAATCATCAGAATCATATCCTCCAATTTGGAGATCAAATTCATCTGAATCAGAATCGCTGGTAGAAATATAAATTGAACGCTCCCTTTGTTTGGCGTCACAGTGAGGACAGTTAGGATGACAACGCAAAATACGACGTGGTACTCCAACAAAATGCATTTTTTCATCATGTGATAATTTATAAATTCCTAATGAGTCAATTCGAAGTGGCAAATCATTCCATTCTATATCATCTGCAGTGGTTGCTGCTAGAAGTGTGTCATATTTAACACATTGAAATTGAATTCCAGAATTATACGTCATAAAAATTAGGCGGAACCAAATGTTACTACAGAAGAAATATTTCATTGGAACAGGGTTAGAATTCAAAGAAATTGTTTTGATTTCATATTGTTTAGATAAATCTGGACCGGAAAGTCTTGTTATGCAAATACAGCTTGTATTGTTATGTATGACAAAACCTCGCTCAGTTGGAAATATATGCTCCATAATCTTTGTTTCTACTTCAAGTTTGGTCATAGAGCAACTAATGTTATCATAGATCAAGATATGGTCACTGTTTGTTAGTACAATTGCTACTTCAGATAATGGATTTTTTGCTAGTAACGATATATGTGTTCCCTTTACACTGAACTTCGGCATCATTTAAATAATGTCATCGTCCATTTCGTTGTATCTAATGAAAACCGTATTGATAATCAAACGGTTGTCAGTTGGAAACATCGCATTAGATATATCTCTGTTTGCAGCAATTCTATAAACCATTTTTGTGTCGTAACCTGCACCCATGTCGCTACAAAACTGAAATCTTTCAAGTGTTATATTATCATCATTAAATTCTGTCTTGTAATCCACTTTGTACTCTTTCTTCACACCTGTTTCTAAACTAAAAGCAATAACTTTACGTTCGTCAGTTTGATTGTCTTCAAGGTACACAACTGGTGAGTTTGGATCAATAATGATGTTTCCAGAATAGAAAACGTCCTTTTCTATGGCACTTAGATCTATCCTAAAGCATTTGTTGTGCTCTATGTCAAAACAAAGTGCATTTGGCCATTCAAACAAAATCTGAACTGGAACTATCTCCTCTGGATTAAACGTCCCAGCAGGAATTCCTGACAGAAGTTTACCAAATACTAAATCAGTTTTCAATTCATCTACGATCGTCGATGGGATTTCTTCAAAAGTAAGCATCTTTAGAAATTGCTTAACCAATGAGAATCGGTATTCAGGTTGTGTTTTGTACCAACGGGCTAAAAATCGCAATCTGTCTTCCATTCTAAGATATGAGAATGACTTCTCGGTTAATATGTTATTCACTGAATCGTATGTGAGATGCAAAGCCGCCTCCTGGGTAAGCATTTCTACTAGATGACTATTAAAATATTTGGTACAGTTCGGAAGATCGAAGTCATATAAACTTGATAATTGTAAAAAGTGCATACAGTTTTCTTCCAATACGGTAGTAGATTCCAACCACTTGACACAAGCAGATTTTAAATTTGGAATCATGAAGAACTCAGCTAAGTCAATAAGGGCAACAATATTATCATCATTCAGTATCGGTTCCTTGCCATAAAGATACATCAATGCCATGTCAACATTAGATGGTGTTCCTCTCTTAAGACGTATTGTACCTGTAAAATATTAAATACAATAAAACTAACAATAGTGTCAATATTATAAGCAACATAGTTTTTACAAAAAATACGATTTTCTTATCACATAAGTTTATAGTACAAATGTAATTTATTTATCTTGTTTGACACTTTCGAGTCACACTATATTATCTGGCTTTTTTTATTCCAATCAAGACGTCAAAGATGACACAAAAGCGAATCAACCGTCATTTAATACATTAATCAACAACATCTTAACTGCAGACATTGGCCAGTGGTTAGTGCACTCCAGCAACCGGCATTTCACTTCTGGTAGCAAGTGTTCATTCTTTTAAGGAAGTGGATGCAAGGTGAGGGACCACCGTAAATAAAGATAAATCTAAAAAAAGATAGCAATTTATTTTTAAATCATACTTAAATATTCCCTTTGGAATTACATTGGACAAAATAAAGACAAATCATTGATGAATGTTCAAGATAAAATAGATTGATAATTCATTCGTACGGAACACTTCAAAATATCTTGGGCAAAAATATGAGAAGCGGGATTATACGATTCCAAAGTATTTTGACATAATGAAATCTTATTTATGAAACATAGCTTGAAACACATTGATTTAATCATTTGTTGAACATATAATTCAGCTGATTTTTATTTTGCATAGTATGCTCGGCAGCAAATGTGTTCCATTTTAACGGTAAATGTGAATCAGCTGATACGATAGAGAATGAGGACTTTTTGAGGGCACTACAACGAGTTTGTCGTTTATTTGTTTGCTTAGACAAAGCCGTAATCAAGAAGTTGATCATATTATATAATAGTACGGGGGCCAGAGGGGTCCACCGTGCACCCCCCTCTAGACTTTTTGCCACCCATGCTAAATTGTTCCTTAGGGTCCACTGAATCAGAATCGGCTTTGTCCTCAAAAATAAACTCTTGCGCACTACCTGAAATTTCACTGTTTCCATGTCAACCCCTTGTTTTTTGTCGAAATTGTCGGTGTTTGTAAAATCATTAATAACTTGAACACGCATTAAGCTAGAATAATATAAATAGTGTCAAATTAAAGCTGAAACGTTAGGAATATATGTAAAACTTTTCACTAAAATACGGTAAAATTCGTAAAATTAACCGTAAAACATAAAAAATGCGGGAAAAAATCGAATAATTTCCAAACTCTATTTTGGAGAATAATACATTTATTTTCTACAAAATACTTCAGGAAGGACTACTCTATCAGATTCAAAATTATTTTTTTGAAAGAAGTACTATTTGTGTATGTAAAAACCGTTTCCATAGCAACCGCCATTTTCAAGAAAGAACTACTATTTGGTGATTAAACTTGAAATTTTTGGTCAAATCTAACGGTAGGATTACAATATTGATATTATATTATACCTGAGACTCGTATCTTTGACATTATTGCAGTTATCACTAAATTCAGTATCGATACCTTCATAAATATTGTTACGAAATCTTAATCAATGAGCTGAAAACACTGATTGTTTTTCGGTTGACAGTATTAAATCGTCTAAAAGTATGACGACGATGGTCATTGTGCAGTGGTGTTCTGTTGAATGAAGTAATAATATAATAAGACTAAAGAGACTTTTGTTGTTTCGTTTTTGCTTAACTGAAAAATAATTATGCAGGAATATGATTTTGTAACTTAGGTTTTACGTTGTTTATCATTACTCTTTAAAAGGTTATGTACGGCGGCCGACTAATCAACTTTCCCGGACATGTTATTTTAACATTAATCGGTTTAACGTCTTATCTTATCATATTACATGCATAGTACTGTCAAAATATGCTACATGTATTTACTCAATGACTGTTAAAGTATATTATCAAAGCGCTGAAAGCACTGATTGTTTTTCGGTTTGACAGTATTAAAGTGTCAGAACGTATGAAGAGGATGGTCTTTGTGCAGTGGCGGTCTGTTGAATGACACAATAATATAATAATACTAAAGATACATTTGTTGTTTTGTTTTTGTTTCACTGAAATAGAAATATGCAAGAATATGATTTTGTAACTTTTTAAATGGTTATGGTCGGCGGCCGACTATTTTAATCAACTTTTCCAGGCATGTTAATTGGTTTAACTTCTACATGTTTATCCTAACTTACAAGTTTGTTCATATAAACACAGGCAAGTCTTAGACCTAAGTGAAATCTACCTGTTCATTGACATGTCAGTTCAATAAAAATGAACGTAAGATATTACTGCAGTATATCAGAATTGGTATAATAGTAAGTTAATAGTACACATGTATCACAGTTTAATGTATAAAGCATCTTAAGCTTATATGTTCAAATTCGAAAGCTTTTTGTATATAATGTATAGAATTCTACCTTAAATTATGTGATAGTATGTATGACTCATTTATCTTTTTTACGGTTAGAAATTGGATATGAACCTCAAAAGTTGAGGTACATAGCTAGAGTTTTACGGCCACTATACCTAAATTTATAAGGTCAATAAGGTATATACACAGGAGCATACTTACTATCGGGGTTCTCTCTAGCTCTGGTTGTTATTTCTCTTTGGTTATGACTTTTGTTCTTGTAGTTTATCGTTTTAACTGGATTTATGCGAGTGTATATGTATATAATGGTGGCATCGGACAAATAAAAACCTCGAGAATGAATGTAGAAAATAGGTAACATTAGTGACAACGGAGAGATTGCAAATTATTTCATCATAATTAGGAAAAACTTGTAACAATAAGTACCAAGCTGAATTGTTAAAGCTTTATTTTCAGTGACAATAAGTTCAATAAATTTAAATATGCAAGGATCGACAACGAAAATATGTAGTGATTTTAATATTTCTTTAATTCTAAATATAATTTTCATTATTTAATGAAATGAAACTCGTCTCCTAATATATGACAATTGATACAGACACGTAGGTGTAGATCTTGGTTGTTCCATCTTCCTGTTTCAATATGTTATCGATGGGAACACAGTTTAAGTCTATAGCCATACCTTATTTAAATTTTGAAATGTTTTTGAATATGGCTGAAACTAAAACTTAGTATATTCTTGTAAAATAATGCTTAACTTTAATTAGCTAACCGATGTTCAAATTTTGCATGAAATTATCATTTTTTAAGTATGTGTTTAACATTGCTTAAAATATATCAACATTACCAATATCTTGAAAAGTACATGCATCATAGAAACCAAGGTAGGACAAAAATGAATTCAACCAAAAACAACAGTTGGATTTATTAGGGTACAAGTCTTAATCCAATTGTACTTTTCTATTATTGTAATTTTCACCAGTTAACAATAATTTTACCCAATAGTTTTCTATAATGTTAAAATAGCGAATACAATGTTGTTTGAAAATCCAACCTTCCCAACACACTGTTAAATAAAATCCTTTTGAGTATCATTTTTATCCCGAGTTACCTTTCACAGTGAACTCGTTCTATAGAGTTTCCTTGGACGAATCACCAAGTTTGGCGTGCATTAATGATATCAATTAATCTAACAGATCTATTTCATGTTTTTTAGAAATACCTGTAAATCTATAAAATAAATTGTTAACTTTGAAATACCTTTCAAACCATGGCCAACAAAAATATTTTAGCATTAGAGAATGCACCAATGTATGTTAATTGTTCAACAATACCTAGTTCATATCATTTTAATAGAATGTAGTATTCTCTATTAATTTTATTAGTGTCTACAACTGATTTCCATAACTTACAATAATCTGCAAAAACGTTTACACTTAGTTGTGACTCGTCTTTACTACTAGCAGACATAACTTTGTCGTCAGCATATAAAATCAAACATATGTTAAACATATCAACTTTTATACCAGCAAGACCATTACTAATTAGCATATCCTCGATTTCATTAAAATACAGTCCCCTTGTCTAACACCTAACGTGCAATCAAACTCGTTACTTACTTGACTATGTACGTTAACTCTAGATTTTACCGATGAATACATACATAATTATTATATCTAAAATACCCGGTTTTATAATAAATCAACAGCTTTTGTTAAGTCAATAAATGCACAAAATAACTGTTTGTCAATATTAAGCATGTGATGTATAATCCAATATTAAACAAAGATATCATCATCTGTTCCTAATTTTTGTTCAAGTCAATCTTGTAAATAGTTTTCATAACATACTCAATAAAGTTTCACTCCTAAAATTGTTAATTTCATTTAGACTACCACGTTTGTGTAGAGGTACAAAAAACAGACAAACTTCTAGGAAAATATCCAACTTCAAAACTTTTATCAAAGAGAGATAATATAAATATATAAACAAATTATGCCTTCCCTTCATACAGCACATATCAGGGCCATCTGGATTATTACTATTCAATCGTATAATAGCTCAATTGTTAAACCAAATGATGCGTTTTGCAATGTTGATATGGGAGCGTTACTACCTTGTAACAAGTGTTTAGTACAGCATATCAAGGGTTTTAATAACCTGGTAGCCATTCGGAAGAATGTCTATGTAGCTGATCCTAACATACCTCCCGTTTCAGCACAATTTTGTCGGACGAATAATGATGGGTATCTTGAGTCTTAATGGTTTGAAGGTGACGTTCTTCCATCTCAGCTGTTCGATACCCTAGATAACGCTAATGCTAACGAAAAACAAGATGAAGATATATCTATAGATGTTGAATTAGATAAAAACATGGAATGGATAGATGCATAAAACGATTGTTAAGATATTGGACATGAATATAAACGTATATAAAATAATAGATTTTGTAATTTCGATTGGTTTGGCGTTTGTCGAATTGGCGGTTGAAGGTTCAGCCCCGGTTTTGGCTGGTAATAACTTCCTTCAAAAATTGACTTATGGCCTTTAATCCGCAATATGTAGCAAAGTTACCAGCAAGGAGGGAATGTAGGCGCTTGTTAGAATAGGGTCCAGAAAAACTTTCTTAACAACGTAAACTAATGATACATATTATGTGTAAGTTGCGTTTGGTTTAATGACACATTGTAGTATAGTTTGGTCAATCTTTTATTAATTCAAATATTTTACTTTATCAGCCATTCAGTAAATAAATGAAGCAACAATATTTATGAAGGTATCGATACTGAATTTAGCGATAACTGCAATAATGTCAAAGATACGAGTCTCAGGTATAATATAATATCAATATTGCAATCCTACCGTTAGATTTGACCAAAAATTTTAAGTTTAATCACCAAATAGCAGTTCTTTCTTGAAAATGGCGGTTGCTATGGAAACGGTTTTTACATACACAAATAGTACTTCTGTCATGAAAATAATTTTGAATCTGATAGAGTTGTCCTTCCTGAAGTATTTTGTAGAAAATATATGTATTATTTCTCCAAAAAAGGGTCTGGAAATTAAAAGATATGCATGCAATTGAAAAAAAATCAATATTTTACGCATGTTTTATGTTTTACGGTTAATTTTACGAATTTTACTGTATTTTAGTGAACAGTTTTACAAATATTTCTAACGTTCAGTGTCTCAGCTTTACTTTGACACTAATCATATAATTCTAGCTTAATGCGTGTTCAAGTTGTTAATGATTTTACAAACACCGTCAATTTTGACAAAAAACAAGGGGTTGCCATGGAAACAGTGAAATTTCAGGTAGTGCGCAAGAGTTTATTTTTGAGGGCAAAGCCGATTCTGATTCAGTGGACCGTAAGGAACAATTAAGCATGGGTAGCAAAAAGTCTAGAGGGGGTGCAAGGTGGACCCCTCTGGCCCCCGTACTATAACTGATCAAACTTGATATCTGAATTGTCAAAATATTTTACATGACGTAATAGAAATGATAACCATTGATGACAAAATGTTTATTGAATTCATTAACTTAAAATCTTGATAACCGAAAATCTAATGTACCTGTGTTTCTCTCCAGAAAGTCATTTCTAAATAAACACTCAAAGAATGGACAGCACAGCAACACGCATTTATGATATTTTCTTTCCTGAAGTTGATTAGAATACTTTAAATAATGATACATAGACTTTGTTATGATGACATAATACTACAGATAAAGTTACACACAAATATGCATGTACATACTATGATAGTATTTAAAGTGTTAGTAATCGCCCGGCTAGCTCAATTTGTAGCACACAAGTCAACTGATCGAGGTTTCGTGGGTTCGAGTACCGGGCAGGGCACACTTTCTTTGGGCTTGGTCATAAAATAATTCCCTTCTACTATCACTGATTCTTAATCATGTAGAACAGTTGTCAGTGACTGACGGACGTATGCGCTTAGTGGTTAACAGAGATTGAGCATTTCTAGGTACGATGTGTATGTTCACTGACGGCTGGGATATCAATAACTTTACAAATAAAATAGAAGTGTTACTTGCCTTACGCCTATAAATCACATACATTGTCACATGTATTCACTCATTACGATATGCAAATGAAAAACTACAACAAAATCCAACATTTTGTAAGTCATATCACGTACGGCAGTCAGTAGGCGGACAGACAGACAGAATGACAGGAGGAGTGAGTAGGCTGACTGACCGCCGTTATATGACCTATATAATGTTTTGCTACGGCGTTAAATCCAACAATCAAGCAAACAAAAAAGCTATTAAAATGAATATTTACCCAGTGACCTACTTTTACTATTACGTCACAAACTTCAGATTGTTTGTTTACTTGTTGTATGAGCAACTCTCCCAATGAGCTAGGGCTAAAATTGTTTTTATTAAACTGCATTGTTGTCAGATGCTAAGCCTTTTCTGTGAATGAGAATTAAACATGTAATCAGTTTTTTGTTACAGTAGTTGCATAGACAATGGTAGCATTTCAGTGTTTTGGTGGCCATTTTCATGCAAAACATTGTTGTTCTTTGAGCCTAAAGAATTCCATTTCACTGTCATGTAGCACTGTACGAGGCAGACAACCAAGATGGCGGACCCAACGCTGATGAAAAGGTAAACATATTTTATTTTCTCGATTTCTCTAAATTAATCAACATTTATTGCTGTATAATCAGTTGTATTCAACCAGGCATAGACTCCGATGCATAATGTACAACCTCCATTCCTTTGATATTCACCCAAGAGCTTTTAAGTGAATCACAAAATCCGTCGATGTATGATTTAAAAAATTGAAACGAGAAAAAAATATTTTAAGTTTGATTCTGACTTTATTTGAGATCTTAGATTAAAATCCATTGACAGGGTAGCAAAAACTGATCGCCCGATTTACTCTGTTTCTATACCTTGGAGGATCATCCTCTCTGCGACAAAAAAAAAACGTTCATTTTATGAGTGTACACAAAGTGTGTGTGTAATCACACATCGACCAACTTTGCGATTCAATTATAAGCTCTTGGGTGGATACCAAGGGAATAGAGGTTGTACATTAAGCATCGGAGGCTTTGCCTGGTTGAATACAACTGATTGTACAGCAATAAATGTGTTGACCTTTCATCAGCGTTCTGTCAGCCATCTTGGTTGTCTGTCCCGTACAGTGCTACATGACGGTGCATTTCCACGCACGTTAATTGAGCCTAAAGAATTCCAGTTTAAACACGAAGTTTAGTTCAGAAACAAACTGAATATAAAATAATTAGATATTGTGTCAAAATGACTTGGATATACATACACATCTAATGATAGCATGTTGATGTAAATCTCAATAGAAATCGGGGGTTAAGATGAACCGCTTTAATTTCCTTGATGTGGCTTTAATTTCCTTGACCTGGTGAGTTGATGGAAAGTGTGATATTCAAAGTAACATAATTATTTTATTTGTATATTTTTTAATAATTGTCATATTGAGTATAAGTAAAACATAAA